>JAQGCB010000229.1:0-26717 GCA_034698835.1 Protaphorura tricampata
GCTCTCTCGTAGCCTCATAATTTTTAAATATTATTATGTGCAACCCTACTGACTGTCACTCCTTTCTTACACAGCTTAGCTAGCTAGCAGGTAATTTTTTAAATGAAAATGGAAATATTAGGTTACATTTTTCTCCGTGTCGTTGGGATTTGGCCAAGAATCCCAACAACGATCGAATATTTTGTGGCTGCTTTACTCATGTGTTGAGTAACTTGAGAATCCACCAAACCGACGAAATGGTATGTCAAAGTTTGCGTTATTTTTATCGTAAAAATAAACCCTAACATCTTTCAGCATTTTTCGTATCCATTTTTGACCAAATGTTCTGGCCACCTCGTATTTCACTTTCTCGATTTCTTCATTAACTTATTTACTGCAATTTTCGTGTTGGAAAACAAAGACAGCAAATGTTACGTACATTACATACGAGTACAGTGTCTGTTGGGAATTTCAACCAAACCTTATGGTGAAGAAGTAAAAAGTGAAAGCCAACACACTGGAAGTCTAATATTTCATGAAGACACACAAAAAAGATATCGAAAGAGAAAAACTTTTGATATGACCTTATGACAGCCGTTACCCTCATGGGACACCCTGAACAACACTTAAGGTGAATGAAAGAAAACTCATCATGATGATGAACTTGAGTAAAGTAAGTAAGTTTCATTCTTTCATTGCCTTAGGGTGTGTGAGTGTAGCCACCAACCAGTGCAGTGCCAATGTTGAAGGCAAAGGGCACTCGTTTCACTCCATTACTACAACTTTCATTTGGACAACATTCTGATCCCCTACTACTATTTTCTTCCGTCCTTTTAATCAGAGACTGAGACTTCATTATTTTCTGACTCACAAACACGTGCAGGGGTCAAACTCAATCCCAAATGGACTGACTAAGCTAGATTCTTTTCTTCTCAATAAAAATATCCCCCCTTCCGCACATTATCTTGATTTCTAGGCCCATTCATTCCAATGCAATGGAAACCACCTTTTCTGATCAAAGTTCACAGACGAACCCTAAAACCTTCGCCCTTTGTTTTACTAATGTCCTATCTGAACTTGAAAAACACGAACCCAATTTTCGGGGATGGCATTTTTTTTACAACGAAAATCCCTGCAAAAATGAATGTATTTTTTCTCGTTCATTTATCGAACCAATTTTGTCGGTTATAATGAACTCCGTCCCGATTCTGATTCTCTTATGCTAAATCTAAATCCTACAAACAAATAAATAAATGCACAGACAAGGTGAGTCAAACCGAACAAAAATTTATGTATCCTGAAAAGATAATGATCAGTCAGTACGCGACCCTACCCTTGGCATAAATTTCAGTTGCAACAATTACTGTATCTAAAAATGGAGTCGTCTGCAGTATGCAACATGCATGCATGCATACATTATGCAGGCACTAAATTAATCTAGAGTACGATCTGAATTGTGAAAACAACTACATAGAAAATTACCTAAAGCTCTTCCGAAGAGGAAGTTGACCGATTTAACCACTCAATTTGCCTAACAAGTTATCTTGAATATAAATAACTCGGATAGTATTGCATATACATACATGCACTTATTTACGCAAGGCGAACTGAACACCGTACAGGAAGTATCCATTGATTAAATGTCAAAAACGAGGTGAATAAACAGAACGGCATTGTAAGTATCTGGTTATTTATTAACGAACACACAATTGTAAATAAATCCAAGTCTGTCCAGGTAGCTAGTCCTTTGTCTATTATCCTAGTACACAATATAATTGCCCCGCCCAAGAAAGTGAATTGCTTGTTGAGGGTAATAATGTGATTAAAGTTGATTGTGAATTGTGAATGCATGTATGTATGGCAGGAGTAGATTTTCCAGTATTATTACATACATGTTTTCTATGAGCACACCTGTGATTTAAACTTAAACTGGTTTTATTGCATGACTACGTGTTGCACGCTGCTATGCTGGTTCCTTGAGAATTGGGATTGGCTTTCTTACAAGGTATCTTTCCTGAGTACTTGAAGAAAAGCAATAAAATTTTGAAGGAAAAATTACTTTGTAAGAATTAAGGCAAGGAGTACAAAATAAAAACGAGTACGATCGGAAACGAACCAGCCACTCTTTACGTACGTACAAACTACAATATTAATTAAATTATTATATCATGTGGAAAGTCAAAAGAAAGGAGGATTATACACATATAATTTTTACCTTCAGCAGTTTGAAGACTCACTACGTCTGAATAGTCCCCTTCCCCTGTACTATTGAAAGCCTTGACACGAGTGTTGTACAAAGAATTGAAGTGTAGACCATCCACTGTGCAGATTGTCTCTTTCCCACAGTACACCTCCTGTGAAACCCAAACAAAGACTTTCGATTAACACCAAACACCCACCCACCCAGTCAATACTAGAAAAAAAAAAGAAGTCGAAGAAAAAATAGAATCGTAGTAAAAGTCGTAGTGAGGGAAAACCATCATCTGTATTTTTGTAGCAACCCCAAATCCCAATCGTCATTATTAGTTCAACAGGACAATCTGACGAATACGACGAGGACGACGACGCTTTGTCACACAATGACGAGAGTCTCTGAACGAATTACTGGTAATGAAAAAAGATCGACCCAAACTCCGAACTTTGCCCTATGTATGTATGGTTCTTGAAAAAAAGGAAAGGGAAGGGAAAGGTGTCTGGTCATTTTTAGTAATGGTGTCGGTAGTCTCTCACGATTTGTAAATTCCCATGGGTATGACATACTCCAAAAAAAACTACTAAGAGTCACGTTGTAGTTCCAACTGATTACTTCAACCCGGTTACTGGACTATTGAGTTTTTCCAATGGTTTTCAGGGAGCATTAGGATTTTTTGGGGGAAACCATAAGACTTTCTTTTTCTTTGGACCAAGACTAAAGGACTGCGCACATTTATCCACTATTTTGATTTCTTCTTCTCTTAAATTTCGTCGAACAAATTCAGGTGATAGTGAGAACATTGCTCTAATTTATTTCACATCATTAATTCAAACTAAACCGGAAGCGGAACAACTATTGTTTGGAAATTTGGTACAACAAAAAAGCGGTTGCATCAGAAGTCAGGATATGTTATAAAAATAATATCGATTCAAATGAAATAATGCAAGTATTGAATCGATTCTCCACCCCTCCCGTGAATCCTGTATCCACATACGCATTTTCACCACAACCCCTCACTATGGACTATGTATTCTGGAGAAAAGCGTGTCTCGTGTATTCTATTATGAAGGAGGGGGCCCGAGAACATATTAATTTAATGCTGATTAATGCCCAATTAGATATCTCCCATGAAGTCTGCGTAAGTGCGTGAGCGTGAGTGAATTTTTTTTTGGGTCGTATTCGTATTATGAGACTAAAAGCACAAAAATAATATGGGAGGGTTGGTTAGGCCAGGGCAGAGTGATAGGGAAAAAGGAAACTTGAGAGTTGAGTCCCAAAGTAAACTCCACAAGGGTTTACTTTCCATTGATGAGAAAGCAAAAGCACTTTTACGTTACCATTTCTAGTAGTAGAGGTTCTAGGAATATTTTGTTGAATAGGCCAATCGCAAATGAAATAAAATTTGGCCTGTTCTATGTGGTACAGCGACAAAAATTTTCGTACATTGGGCCTTGGCTCCGAACGCGCATTCGATTCCTGGAACTGCCTCTACTTACAAACTGAAGATGAGAGAGCCTGGATTTCACTTTTACTTTCTTACTTTTACTTTTAGAAAGGGAAAATACTTGAAACTGATCCGTCTGGTTCAATCGCAATCTAGAAAAGTGAAAATTCATGAAAGTCTTCGGATGGGTGATTTTATGAGAGTTTGAGTTGACTCTATTCATTCCAATGAAATGAATCACGTTCACGTATGTACGTACTCGTTCTCCCACTCGTACCTTCAGTGCAGTATCAGCTTGCTTGGTTAAATAAAAGAGAAAAAAAAACTTTCACTTCAGCCAGCTATATAGATATTATTAAATTACTAACGAAAGGGAGGGAAATTCTGGGCGAAGGGATGAAATTCTCAAATATGTCTACGACGGCAACGGTGATAGGATAAATTTATTTTGTCTCATTCTCGTGTCATAAGCAATAAACACATTTTCTAGTTTTCTATCATTAATGTGAAAAATATGGACAATGCAAGGTAGTTCAAAAAGTTTCCACCTATTTTGTAGAGGAAAAAGGTTAGGAACAAGAACCACCCTGTACAATTTAGTGAAGCACAATAATAAATAGAAGTAGTAGTATTTGGCACTTATGGACTGATCCTAAGGTTTTAGTGAAAGTCCAAGGGCAAAAACAGACAAAAATAATGTTGGAGACATAACCAGTAAATTCCAATTCCGAGGGACACCATGAAATGAACCGGAAGAGACATTTATGTAGTTAGGGGGTTGGTAGTCCGAGTCCAGTACATTGGACAAACCTGAAGACCGGACATTCAAGAGGAAGGAATCTTTTTTTTTTCAGGAAGTTTTCCAACATGGAACTATAGGAATAGTGCAGTGTCTTCCACTCACTCAAGGACTTGCACTCAAGGACTGCCTGAACATAAGAATTGCTATTGCCTGCCATTGCTATCCTTGGAATTGCTTCCAGAGTAAATGAGCCTTCTTATGAGACTCAACCTAAAACAATATAAGGAAGGATTTTTTTCCCGAGAGTAGAGAAGAATCGAAATAGACGAGAAGAAAAATTCCAAGAGTTGGACTCGGTCCTGCTTCCAGAATATCTCAACAGTTTCTACATGGTGTTTCATGACCATTCTCGTTTATAGTTTGAATTGGAGCTTCCCAGAAAATTGACGTAGGTATACATTTTGCAGAGAATTCGTCGAGATCATGAACTACACGAAAAACAAATTAAACAAAATCGTTATTCTACGAATCGAATTGCAAAAATGTTCATTTTGAGCTTGAATGCAAATTCAATTCCAAATTGAATCCTCGTTTTTCCAGACGACCAAATCCGAAGTATGTGAATTCCAGGTCCATGGAGATAGAGATTGATTCAAATATTTAAAATATGCAAATACTACATTTTGTTCGACGGCCACGGCCACGGCACTACATTAAAAATGGATACAACTGACATTTCCTCCTGTTTTTTTCCACAAGTTCTTCTACGGTGTAGTAGTCAGTCATTCCAGAGGATTTCTCGGGAGTCGTTTAACTTTTCTAAGAACTGACAAAGAGAAATGTCCTACTCAATATTACATCACTCAATCCTCAGGGAGATAAATCAAAATTCCTTTCAAGGAATCTTCTCCATGTGGTTCTATACATTTCTACCGCTACGGCTACGGTTACGGTTACGGAAGTTTTTTTTTATCTTGTGAGGTTCAGGCAGGAAAAAACATCACTTGCCGCTATTCCGCTACCAATAGTATTCAGAAAAACAATTTTTAGAATTCCAAATCGCAAGTGACTTCAGCTGTACGTCCAGAGATATCAATTTTATAAATTCAGATTTCTTTTTTACTAAAAAGTATCAGTCATATATCATTCTAGTTGAAGTTTTTGGTTGTTTGCCTATAAATGCTATCAAATCT
Organism: Protaphorura tricampata; assembly: GCA_034698835.1. Classification (NCBI taxonomy): domain Eukaryota; kingdom Metazoa; phylum Arthropoda; class Collembola; order Poduromorpha; family Onychiuridae; genus Protaphorura; species Protaphorura tricampata. Next base: position 5,553 of record JAQGCB010000229.1, read on the forward strand.
ACCCGGAATGACAAAAAATTGTTCAAATGAACAAAAATATTTTCGAACAAAGATTAAATTTTGCTGTTTATCGTACACATATTCCGCAGTCTAATCTTAACATGAAAAATTAGTTTGGCTTTGAAATGAAAGCTTCAGAGTTATCTGAAATTCTGAATTGAGTACTTGAAACTCAGCTCAACCTTATAATGAGTCTCAAAATGACAAATTGTTCCCTTGAACCAGACAGACTAACCTTCCTGGCTTCGGTGGCTTTGCAAACCATTATTTTAGTGCGTCCATACTAACCTTACACATATTCGAGAGCGTGGCTTGAAAAAGTTAACATTTTTTTATCCTTCTTTCTTCTAACACGATGGCAGGGCAAAAGCAAAAGGAATTACGAAAACAGTTGCATTGCATTGCTGTATGCTAGTGCTCCAAGAAATCCTACTGCTTACTGCTTGCTACTGAAGGAAAAGAACTCCAACAATAATTTTTCTTGCCTCCAAGACCTGATCTGACGACAGAATCCAATCGGTTTGTCTCCTCTGATTGATGATGAATTTTATGCGTATCCACACAATACTATTACCAAACCAACCAACCAAAAGAAATCAAGCCGACTCGTATTTTTTTCTACACTAGGCAGCCGATTACAGACACATGCCTATTTAGTATTGTTGCTCAAGCCTATGGCAAGGGAATATATATGAGTAAAAGTTTTTGAAATTTTTTTAGCCGTTCGTTAAAGAACAGTTACGGTGTACTTGCGATGCGATGGCATAAATGGAAGAGCTGAGAATCTGAAAAATGTATGCAAACACGAGGGACATTGAAATTGTCTACCTCTGCTGTCTGCATGCTCTTGAATTTTCTATTCTAATTTGGTCACGTTTTCAACATACCTATCTAGCCTGATACGAATGAACCAAAACGATGAGTATTTTCTCTTGCAAGGTTAGCAGGCAAAATGCCCAAGTATTTTTCTCCATGCATGAAGAAAGACTAGACTAGACTTGGATTTAAGAGGGCAAGTTGAGTGATGACTCCTTTCAACGAAAAGGACGTAAGAAAAATTGATGACAAATTCGGTCTTTCCATGCCTACACATGGGGAAAATTTTCATGGAAGCATCATCATATTATTCGCAAGACATGGCACGTTAAGTTCCAAGAAGCTCAAACCAGCTTAGGACAACCGTGGAGGAGGTCGGCAGGCAGGGAAAAGAAACGCATCCCATACACATAGCTACATGGACTTTGAACATTTCTTACGAGTAAAGAATTATGGATAATGCCCAGTGTCAAAGTGATGAATAGGAGGAAATCAGGATTCACACCAGGTTACAATAAAATAAAAATCCTCGTGTAAAAAATAAGTAAATGTAAAAGAGGGGAAGGAACTCCATACTTCATTCACTATCAAAATCCTTTTTTTACTACTACAGTTTGTACATAGTACAGTTTACACTGTATATTTCCATCGCCCCGTCGGCCCCTAACCAAACCACCTTTCTTAACTTTGAAAATGTTTGCACTCGTACTTTCACTAACAGTATTTGAACTTTCTCTAGTTATCCAATGCCAATGCTCAACTCTGGGTGCGTGTTCCAGACAATTCTCAGAAATTTCTGTCTATCCAAATTTTGTGACTACATGAATCAATTGGATCATTAAAAAATATTGAAAGATTCTTTAGAAAATTGTGCCGCTTGTGAAAGCAATCTTATACAAACAAATGTTAAAGCATATTTCTACTCATACAACATCATCGAGCTTTATCTTAAATCCTAGAGTGAACTGCCAGGAACATACAAACTACAAAATTTTGTGAATAACTTTTTACTTGATTTAACTCTTACGTTAGTCTGTCCGAACAACTTTCACTTGGATGCCTTTTCCCCTTCCTATCTCTCCCTATTTTAAGAGAATCTAGTTTTCAGACCAAACACCAAAGACTGCGATCGACTGTTTCTATCGTAAACTCTGCTTTAGGGGATACACTTACTTACTTTTACTTTACTTTCCCTTGAAACACAATTTTCCACGTGCATGTGCATTGTATTTACACAACTTTCGTTTCTTTACGTTACGTGAAACAAGATTTCCCTTTTCCACTTTCCTATTCGATCGTCTTCAAATAAGGAGAGAAAAAAATGTAACAAAAATGAACTCTTCTCCCTTTCCAAAATCAACAATCTTTGGTTGCCGTGCAAGGTCGCTTAGGGCTCAAGTCGATAAAGGGGTTATCGAATGTCAGAAATAATGGAAGGGCAATCGAACTATATTTCAAACTTTCTCTGTGTGTATTTACTTGATAAAGCTGAAAAATAAACAGGATCTGACATTCAAAATTGGAAAAATCTTCACCAAAGAAAGCAGTTTGAATTTGTCCTTGTCGGCCTGATAGTAAAGATAACGAGTTTTACATATAACAATAGATAAAAATTCAAGTTCGTCTTCTAGGATTCTAGTTTCCGTAAGGTACTTCGAAAACATGGATGTGTACTTTAAAATTTATTGTGTAAGGTGGTAAGGTGTTAAAACGGTGGTGGCTGTGCGATGCATAACACAGGTTTTGTAAAATCACGCCTTGTCAAACATGTCAAGGTTCCTTTTTCAATTAGACGCTTTCCGACAGACAATTGTCCTTCAAATTAATGAGAAATTATTCACTTGGATTATGTAAGTGATCAGAATCTCTTCAAAATTTGCATTTTCTCTGGAGTCATCAAAGTTGACCTGGATGAAACTACAATGCCTTCTTTTAATTAAAATTTCCACAGACTTGAGAATTTGAGGGTCATTCTAATGACAGGCTCAAAATTCCACCTAAATCGACTTTTCTTGTTGTCCCATATAAATCTCTATTCTTCTTTTCTTTTTTGAGATGATTAAGTTGTTGTCCTTGGACAAAATCTGAAGAAGTAGATTTACAGCACAGCACAACAAAGAAAATGTGGCTGACGGCGTCAAGACAGAGGACGAAAGACGAAGTCATCCAGAACACCCGGGTACCCTCCTTCTTTTGGTATTTTCGTAACCTAGGCGTCCTATCAGGACAGCAATGCAATATGCAATGTCCAAAGATGCTGAGCTATTTTTGGCGAAGCAATCTCCTCGCACGAGTATTTCTTAGTCAACCATGTCATTGAAGAATGATAGCCCTTGTACTTCTAGATTACAGACTGGAGTATCTTATCTCATTCAGTACTGAGCGCAGAGTGTAGTGTAATGCAATATTACGTATTCAGAAATGAGTACTTTTCAACAGCTCTTGTATGTCGAGCGCTTTTACCTCTTCACAAGATTAATTTTCCCTCCCGGCTCACTTATACTGGTGGAGATTCAATTCAGGAGTCACTTAAAATTCAGCAAAACTCATCAAGACTTCATTCCCCAGTCGTCTCATGAGGATAATGTATTTTATTTTAGAGACAACTGAGACGAGACTTAAGACAATGATTGGGTTAAGAAACGGAGGAAATTGAGTTGGGCACTTAATGAAGTTTAGATTTTGAAAGCTAGCGGGGCAGTTAATTGAAAACTTTGTGAATTTTCATAGGTTACCTTCTTAGGCAAATAAAGACATTTAAGGGGAGTAATTTTAATATGAAATTCAGGAAAGAAATAAGGCAAAGTAAAATTTTGCTAATTTTGCAATATTTTTTAGAAAACAAATTCTTACCCTGAAAGATCCACCAGCTCCGTCATCAATTTCTAGAACATATCCCTCGACGAAAGATGTTGGAGGTGCTGTAATAGTAAAGTAAAATACAATTGTAATTATTAATTTAAAATTGGTCAGAAATACAGTGAAAAGACTTTTCGCATAAATAAATTCTTACCTGTCCAAGCGACCGTCACGCTGTTATTCTCTGCAATACATTCCTCGTGAAGAATGATGGCTGGACCAGGAGCTGGAATAAATTGTACAATTTCAATAAAACAAATTAATTTATATTCAAATACCAAACATAAAAACATCCATTTCCTGTTTACAACGATTTTCTATTCAAATGGCGTATTTCGAATTCTGCATTGCGTTTTACGGAGTTATAATGAAATGCGGAATTCTGCATTGGCCAAGTATGCCGCAATTAAGTTTCTAGGCCAAAGAAAGATTAATGGGTAGTAATAAAATACATTTGTTCTCTATTCCTTTTGGAAAAAGGATTTGGCGAAATGTATGGTCGGCACCATTTGTTGCAGAATGTTTTGGCAACTGGATGCTTGCAAAATTGGCAATTTTTTGGCCAAAGCGTGAGGTTTTGCTTAAACAGCATTTAAAATGTTCTTCATGTTTCTATTTTCGACAAATGGGCATACTTTCTATAGAGAAATTTTTGTCCACCGGCATGACAAATTGCCGTCTGTGATAAATGAACTTTGTTTTCTTTCCCAATCCAAAAAGTTTGCAAAATTTTTGCATTCGCTTGTTCGAATCATTGGACGAATTTCTGCTTTATGGTTTTTGGCGATTTTTGTTTCCTTTGTTTGTTGTATCTTTGGCAAAGTCCCACTGTACAACCGAATTCCCCCGATTTTGCTGTCTTTATCACCCGTACATATTTCCAGAATTAAATCTGAACCCAGTTGTTTTGTGCCACATTCTAAAGTTTATACGTTGACAGAAAGAAAAGAGAGTGAAATCGCACAATGACCCGCATTCTCTTCTCTTGGTTTTGAAATAAAGTCTGTATAATTCTCTCAGAAAACATAAGCTTTTGTTACGACTCTCTTGTCCCTCGTCGGCTTTTAAAGTCTTAGTCATACTCATACAATACAATACAATGCGGCGGGACGGAAGTAGTATGGGCGGGAATACGCAACATGGGAACTTATGCTCCTATAAATGAGTTAAGAGAAAGTGCACACAAAACTACTACTATAGTTCTTGGAAAATGGCCAAAGAAAAAAAGTGCAATAGATCTTGGACTCATGAGACAGTTGTAAAAACGTTGGTGTTGGCCTGTGTCTCTGCCTAATGAAAGGAAATTAATGTTTGTTCATTCTCCAGCAAACCAACCAAACCAGCTCTCTCCACTAGCACTCTGGAAACAGCAGAGAAAAAAACTTTTTGGAACCTTCCCGTCCTTACTTTGTCGATTAAGCAATACTTACTTCTACTACCACTACTCTTAATGGTAAAATTTTTTAAAGGCCATTTCTTTCACCATTCGCATTCACCGGACTCAAAGTGCGGGAGAACCCCTCTACTAATTTTACTCTTAATGTGACTCGTGTCATGAATTGGTTTCTCTCAGAAAAGAGTCCGGTTGATAAATGCCATTGTATTCTATCAAAATCTCGAGAGAGAGAAAGAATTGTGTTTGGTTTGGATGACCGACCATTACGACTGGAAGAAAACTAGAGTCGGACTCGGAGTAGCAGCAAAATCCAACCAGGCTATTTTTCTTACTGTGGTCTAAAAACAAATTACAAACAAACTAGTGTGGTCCTGGTCAGTGGTTATGTAGAACTCACTTGGATTTAGGTCGAATCGCACGTGTTACCCAAAATTGGACAATATTTCATGTTTATTTGGTTTTCTCAGGGTTAAAAAAAACTCATTCTTTTTTTGCAACCAAATCTTGAGAATTTTGTTTCCTAAGGAAGTATCTGTACACCGTGCTTTTCAATGAGCTCCAATAATTCACGGTCTCTTTTTTTTCTGTGTCATTTATTGAGAAAATGGGAAGACGTACGTATCAATCGTCATATCTTGAATCATACTAACAAACTAACAAAAACACTGTAATTCCCGTATGTAAATTCAATGCATAATTCTACCATAAAAACTTTGGAGTTTCGCTTTCGCGTGTATGGGAAGGAAATTGCAATACTTTGAGTCTCGTTGAAAAGTAGTGGGTTTGTAAATTATAGCTTTTGCGGAATCTCCTCTCCTACTCTCAATCCATCCACAGAAAGTGTGTAATTTGTCCAGTGACACTTAAATATTAGGACGCATTGACTTAGTTTCAACCAGACATCACGTAATTTATTGGAATACTTTCGACTCTTGACATTTGCACTCTGGTAATAGTACACGAGTACGAATTCTGAACTTTATGTACGCGTACCCGTACGTACAGTTCGAAAAGGACCAACGCCAATGTAAATACAAATACAAATACTACTACAGAGAAATTCCTTGTCGTATGTCGTCGTCGTCCTCGTCGTCGTGAATTGAATGAATTTCACCAAAATTGTTGAAGGAAATGATAAATACACAAGACAGTTCTTGTGGACAGGAACAAGTGCATGTCTTTCCACTGTGGAAACTTTCCCGCTACTCATTTGTCACCCGGGTGTATGTGTATGTACAACTTTTCAATTCGGGAGAACCCAAAATGTACAGCGAATTGTGTTTATACATTCTCAGGGTTCAAGTTCTATTCCATCTTGCATGCCGATCTCAAAAACCGCTTACTTGGCATGCTCCCGATTAAGATCATGAGAGTAGATTTATTTGTTTTGGCTTTGGGTATTATGTACGTACACGAGTCGGAAGTTTCGAAATTTTTGAAAATTTAAGAATTTGTGTAAATTTTGTAGAAAGAAATGGTACAATTATATTCACACCGAAAAAAATAGCGCAACGGATTTGTTGCCACATGAAATCTCTTAAAACACAATAGGATCAATTTTAAGACGAGCAGTCATGCATTGTACGAAAAATCGGATATACTTTTTGTACAAAAGGATTTTCAATGATAAATATCTTGTGGAATGGCTACAAAAACATATAAGTGAAAACTTTATGTTATTTTCTGAAGGAACACCTTAGAGATAATTGAGAAAGAAAGCTGGGTTATTCTAGTGGAATTGTATTTCTTCCTTCCGCACGTTCCTTCATTCTTTTCTTTTCTATAAAAAGAAACTGGGAAGTAAAGCCATCACGTTCCATTCTGTTTGTTCCTCATCTAATGGAGTCTCAAATGAAGGCAAGACAAGGCAAGGCGAGTAGTAGTCTAGTAGTCTCATCTTGAGGAAGAAGTCTCACAAGAGAGTACGAAATTAAATCTCCTGAGTAAATGATCCATTATGCACACGACTTCCTTGTCGACGCACTACAGATACTACAGAACAACTGAACAACGTCGGGAAAGATAAATAGAATTGGAACAAACCGAAAGGAAAAGTTAGAAGAACCAAAGAACAACTCGACTCACTGTCTTGGAATTTGTAAAACTAAACGTGTGTGTGTCTGAAAGTTAGATCCCGTCAAATTAGAATTTACATTTACTACGATACGATACGATAGTCTACTTGTCCGCCTATTTAGGAGATCGAAAAAACTCAGAAGTTACGTAAAAGGTAAATTCATTAAGACTAACCAATTCTAATACTCGGCTCGCTATCCGAGATACAAAATGACAACCGTCCGTAAACAATGACTGAATTCAAGACGTGAGTTTCAATTCAAATTAACATTTACGGGGTGGTGTACCTACAAACTTCATCAAGTCTGTCGCATTTTACCGTTAGGATGATGGGGGAGCGAATTTTCAACCACCCTGTATCATTTGGACAACCTGGGTTTTAATAAATTGATTCTTACCTGCCGGTCTTCTTTCCTCGCCATCTTTAGCAGCTTTAGAATTGAAAGAGAAAATGAGTCAGACATTTCAGCACGATTTGCAGTTTTTCAAAAGCAATCTAATTAAATGTAGGCAATTAATTCTGTCGGAGCAGAAATGTTGAAGCAGAACGAGCTAGAATCTAAGGAATATCGGCATCAAAAGCAGTATAGGAATTTCAGTGCAAAGAAACAAATTAAGGGCGTCCCTTTTTCTGATGCGAAATAATGATGCGATCGTTCGAAATATTAGCAAATATATTTATTCCACCGAAATATAAAGGATTCCTTGAACATTACATTCTTGGAAGCCTAAAATTGTTGCATTTTTTAAAACAAAATCCATAGAACCATCAACTGTCAACTTGGAAAGTCAAATCTGTCTGCCTATACGTATGGAAATCAAATGACATGCTTTTAGAATAAAATCCCTGAACGACTGAGATTGAATTTAAAGGAAAAGACAAGCGGACGGACACATTTTCCATGCCTCTTTAGATTCTATATCTTTAAAGACATTTAAGGGAACACAGAGTGGAAGTTAGAAACTAATCCCAGGTGACAGACAAAAAGCAAAGCAAATGCTAGTAATAGTAGCACTACTACATACAACTACTACTCGTACGAATGTTACGCAAAAATATGACCAAAATATGACAGTATGGAAAATCACAGTACAGAAAGACAAGTTCTTGAGGGAGGCAGAGGCAGATGTAACTTTATAAGCGAAGAGGGACTTTCTCTCTCTTCTCCTCCACAGAGCTTTCACTTCATACATAAATAATAATCCTACAAAGCTTTACGGATTACGTGAGTACTTGTATGTACACTGTGTAATAACATACAAACATATGTCACTGGCAACAAGGCGAATCAAATAAAATCCATATGATCAGAAGTCGCACAGACTTCTGATGCAGCCCGGCAGGTTTTCATGTTTGAAGGCTATTCCTATTCTCGTATTCTATGCCGACCAAAGAAATGTGCAAAACTGGCACATTTCTCTCTGCAACGCACATATCATGGAGAAACTAACAGTGATATCTCAGGCATCTCAACGAAATTTTATTATTTTCGTTTCGTCAGATGATCTCTTGATTCGTATAAACGATAGAGTACATATAAAATATTGAATTTAGTACATTAAATTTCTGCCTGAGACACACATTATTTATAAAGAAAATCTGCCATGCCATCATATTATGCATCACTTCACGCATCTTGGAAACTTCTGTGGAAAACTGTGTTTGGAAAAGCTTGAAGCTTCACGGCTAACATGAACTCAACTGAACTGAATTGAAGTGACAGACGAAATAACCAATGGAGCACTCCATAACGTGTAACATAACTTTTAAGGTTTTGCTTTAGCTTTAGCATAGATGTACAACATAACAAACATAACATTATATAACGCGACCGAGCTCTAGCTCTAGAATTCTACTCTCTGTTTTAGAATATTTCCGACATGAAAGATACTTCAAAGGAACTAACGCAACATAAAAGCGACTAAATGTACGATACGATACATAGGACGACGATGCAGAAACTAAAATTCAATTGCAACGGAACGATGAGGTTGTGTCTCTGTAAAGTAAAGTAAAGTACAAAGTGCGTGAACAAACTTACGTTTCATTTGGATAAAGTTGAGTTGACGAATGGCAGCCAAAATATTACGATCATCCAAGTTTAAGTCAAAGTCTGGGTTGAAAAGAGATGAATTATAGGAGAGAGCAAGTGGCTTCCCAGGAGACATTAACTGCATCGTTGAACCCCCACCGTCCGATGAACTCACAGAATCATCATCAGACTGCCAAACATTCTCCAAATCATTCACTCGGGCCAACAGCAAAGGTCCAACCTATTTTTAAACATAATAATTATTAATTTTAGTTCAGTTCGTAATCATACGCACACCAATTAATCAACAGCCATAATCTGTGTGAATTTATGACGTCCCAGCATAATGGCACGAACCATTTTCCTACAGTGGGGTTCGATTCCTGGGCCTTGCAGATGGAAGATTTAGACTATAACTTTTTTGCAGCGTATGGCAACCTAGCATATTCTGGTTTTGATATGGCGACGCTATAGCTATCCAAAATTCGGTGCTAGTAATTGGAAAACTTCCCTCGTGGTACGAACGAATGGATTTCAGAAACAGACAATGGAATTTAAGCTCGTATTAGAGTCAGAACATTCTCCAGCATACTTGGGTGAAAGCATATCATATCCGGATTTATGTGGAGCGAGGATACGGAACGACATGCCAAAAATTGGCACCAAAATTCAAAAAACTGTGTCAATGGGATTCCCTTGAGACTTTATGAGAAACCCCGGCGCAAAAAAATCTTATAAGACTGTGTTAAATTGAAATCAGTAAATTGTGCTGCTTTGCTTGGTCTGCGAATTTTGGTCGGGCGGGCGCGGTGGCGGTAACAGATTGTTCCCATTTGGTTTTGAGATATTCGAAATCTGTTCAGGAAGAATGGGTTGGGTCGTGTCATTTAGTTTGACTTTGTCCGTCATGACATGACCCTTCTAGCCATAACAGCAATAACGCGTGGCGTACGTAGGCGTGGGTGGGTAGACAGACAAGACAAAAAAAATAAAGAAGAAAATCGTATATAAAACTTATCCTCCTCCTCGGTCTGACGAATAAAAAGGAAAATATGAGGAAAATTGAGTTTCTGTAAATGAAGTTTGTCTCTTCCGATTTCCTCCTGTTAAACTAAAAGAAATAAATGTGGAGGGGGACCATCGCAGCGACTGCACAGCGCAGCGTCGTTCTAGGACTTTTAAGATTCTTCAGGGACAACGAAGAAAAGTGAAGAGACCCCGTGCGAGTGCGAGTCATGAGTTGTGGAGAAGACGATATAAAAGAGGAAATATGATTCCATAACTCTTCGAAATTGGAGGTTCAAGCTGGTGGCATGGGAAGAAAAAGAAGAAGAAGAGAAAAAAAAGTCGTAGGAAGAAAGTGTGGAATCATCTTCGGCATCCGCGGCTTGTTTACCACTGAAGAATCCCAAAGACCCGAAAAAATGAAGAGAAGAAATACCGACCTGTGCGTTTTCCTCGAGTACGCTGTAAATTCTACCAAGAGTTAGAAAATACTAGTACATAGTCGTGTAGGGTAGGATTTTCTATACAGGGTGGTTCATAACTGCAAATCGATAACGTTACATTGGTGAAAGTCGTATTCCTCCAAAGTTAAATATTCCGCTCACCATATAACGTACTCTTGCTCTGAGCTTTTCGTTATAGGGAAGTTTTACACTATTCCGTAAAGCTACTGCTCATGTAAACGGAAATTTCACGGAAAAAATAAAATGGCCTGTTTTGCTGCATACTCTAAAATAAAAAATGTAGACATTTTGAACCACCCCACAGATCAGAATCCACGGACATAAAGCTTCAGAGTGTGAGTGTCCATACATATGATTCTATGAAATGGATTTATACCAGGTAAAGCCTGGATAAAATGAATGGAGTACATTTACTCTGGAAGTGTGCTCTCTACCCGAGGATCTGAATGGAAATCGGATTTTCTTATGTGGATCTAGAATCTAGAATCTAGTCGACCGACTAGACTAGACTGCTTCCCACTTACATTCATCTCAGAGTGTAAACTCCAAAAAATCGTCTTGTCGTAAAGTAAACCATGGCCATGGAGAGGAAAATGAAAGGAAGGATTTTTTAACAACCATGCATGCAGCCATGGAGGAAAGACAAATCAAATAATAGTGTGAATATTTTATTTTATGACTAAAAATCAATGTCATGTGTGGTGGACGCGATGAAATATGATCTTTTTTTATTGAGATGGAAGGAGTAACCCGTTTTCACGTATTAAAAAGCAAAAAGCACCCCAATCTCAAAATTCAGAGGAAAAAAATTGGTGATTGTCTTGACTCGAATTTTATGAACAAAGACAATGACGAGTCACGATCCGAGTCCATTTAGCTTGAACAAGTTTACAAACTCGTCGTCGTTGTCGTCGTCGTGTTTATTTTCCATGTTATGAATTGTTCAACAAAACTTTAGTAAAAAGTAAGAGTAGGTGTATATCGTACACAGGTACTGATATTTGATATTTTTTGCGTAAATAGTAAATATGAAAAAAGTCAAGGAGAAAAATGAAAGAAAACCTGAGTGAATTTATGGAAATTCAATATTAGTATACGAGAATCCAGTCTCAGGGCCTTTTGTCTGTGTACAGTACGTACACAAAAAGGTTTTGCCATTAAAGAAACGATTTTTCAATTCCAAAAATCCAATGCAACTACATAGATTTATTCAGACTTACTCGTCAGTAGGCAAATGTAATGTAATGTAATAACATACGACATATTGGATTTGGCAAGTTTTTTTTTCCTTTTGTTGCTCAAGAGTTCTGTCGTAACATTAAAAAAAATAACAATAGTTCGAGTAACCGAATCTGCTTGTACGTACTGAAGTACCTATTCATGCGTTAGCTGTAGTTGACTGACGAGGGTACTGGGTTAAATATATGTATTGTATGATATGTTGAATCGGAGGTGCTCGATCTCATGTTAGTGCGCTTTTGTGAACTCTGTCTCGTTATTGAGCAAAATGGAGCCGCACATTACTTGCTTATTCGATAATTTGATTTGCAAAATGACTGACCTGAAGGTAAGCCGCGGGATCAGTTTCCTTGAGGGCTTCAATACAGAACTGAATGAGAGACGTCGTCTGTTGTAGTCTGTGTGTATGACTTGAGACTTCTGTTTTCAAAGATCGTAATTTATATTCTTTCTCCCCTCGGATGTAAGAGATAAGTTCCATTTTACGTTGTTGAAGAGCTTCAACTATTATGTCCACTTGAGCTGTCACTAGATTCTCCATTGCACTACAGTTTTCCTGAAAAAATAGAAAAAAATAAATGACGATTAGAATTAAGTCATGATTTTAATGACAGTTTGTGTCAAGAACAAATATTCTGTCTACGAGGTCAACTTTTGACGAATTCGTCCACAAATTTAAGCTGAATCCCACAGAGGACGCCAAAACTAGTAGCTAAATAAAATAGTCTCTCTTTGGTTCCCTGCGATGAAACCAAAATAATGGAAAAGATAAGCGATGCCAAGATTTCAATCCTACTCAAGTTAAACTTGAACTTTCGTTGAAACAACGGCTTCCAGAGTTTTTTGGGCTTTCTGATACGTTTTCTATCTACAAAGGAGATTTCCCTTCTTGGCTCTGCGTGTAAAAGGCCAATTCTTTAAAGAATTACAAGGAAAGCTTTGCAGGATTTAGGAGTCACTCAAAGTCAATGTCAGGGTCTTTCTACGCCGGCTTTCTTCGACGATATTAAATTGCAGTGCTACAGGCTAATGCCAACCATTGCACTGGAAAATCCCATGGAATTCTTATGTTCGAATACACCGTCTTATGATCTCCACTTCACTGGTGCATTTCGTTTCCTTATTTTTTCTGCATTGGAAGCAAGTTCAGTGTTGTGGAGCACGGAATGTAATGTGTTTGTATTGATTTCGAATTAAAGTTGCGGCATAGGCGACATAGTGTAGACTTTTTATCTGATTTCACGAGAAGATCGGCATTCTTGATCGACCAAGATTTAATTAAAAGAATTGCACTATAGAATCACATTTGCCCCTCGTAGTTTCGAAATAATCCATGCTTTAAGAAAAATACTGGTGTCTTCCCTTAGGCCTACCAGAAAGCTACCCTATTCTTTACAATAAAATAATGAGTAAATATAATGAATGTTTGTGCGTAAAAGTTGGAGCACAATTTTTTTTTGACAAAAATATACTGCGTCGTAAGGCTTTTGCCGTCAGTTGAATGCCTGAGAGACTTATTTGAATGAGTGAAAGCTGAGTGAATCCTGCCCTCATTTCCCCTTCCTATTTGAAAAGTTTGCATTCAGACAAATTTTAAAATTACCACAAGGAAGAAGAGCCTAAAGAGTAAACATTGTGCATTCTTGCAAAAGTTTCAATCTAATATGAGCTAAACACAAGGAGAAAGTAGAGAGTCTCATTCTGGTCTAGTCTAGGCTCTGAAATGAACTCGAGTGTATAAAATCTGCTAGATTCCTTGGAGCGATGAAAAAATCTCAGCCAACTGAAAATTATTAGCGTAAAAGATAAAGTAAATATTTTCGTAGACTCTTCAACAACTCCTTCATGAAGAAAAAGTTTTCCTACTGTTACAATGTTAGTCCTTGCCTCAGGCGAACTCATCACAGACGACAACGACAAGACGACACACAGTTACAGTCACAGTATGTATAAAAGTCGTATCCTTAGCATATTCCTTCTCGAACCAATTTTAGCAAACTAACCACCGAATAACTCCAGAAAATATTCATCCGATAAAAAATGTCGGAAATCAAAAATCCACGAATGCAAAAGTTCTAAAATAGTAACTAGTAACTAAGTTTATTAACCACCCTAACATTTTAAGCCAAGGAAATGGTGTAAAACAGAAGCCCATAATAAAGGCCAATAATTTCCATTCGAATAATACAGTAGACTTTCACCTTCACTTCCTCCTAAAATTCAGAAAGTGTAAAGAAGGGATAGGAAAAGAAGATAACCGACTACAAAACGGAAGGAAAAGTTAAATGAGAAAAAGGGGAGAAGTCTCAGGAGAAAATCGGTTGTACAAAATACCGGCATAGGTACGTAGTATGTATGCAAGTTCAATTCTGCTCAGTTCGAATGCATCTAAGAATAAATGTAATGCTTTCTCTGCTGCTCTTGAAATGAGAATGAAGAAGGGAAGGCGGGAGAATGTACAATTTTCAGCATTGTATGTTGTATTTTGTGCCTGCCACTACGAACTATGTATTCTTCGACTTTTTGAACCCCCATGTGAAACATCTAAAATTGCATCGTCGTGTCTAGTAGCAATGAAGTTCACCAACGATACTTACTTATACCAGAATACGAATAAGAATACGAATACACTTTCTTCCCCTTCATAAGTCTGAATAATATAAAAATATAAATTGAAGCTTTCCTTCCCCATCCGATGCCATGCTTTCTCCAAAAATTCTTTTGGATCAAACTACTACAAGATACCTATATGTACTATGTACTATACTATATCACCCACACATTTCTTATTATAAACCCAAGTTCCAGTAAAGTAGAAAATTGGTTTTTCCCTGTCTCGCCTACCCTAGCTGACTCTGACTCCCAATTCCTTCGATGACAATCAGTCAAGTTCACCGTATGAAAATCACACGTCGAACATCAACAATAACTATTTTGTATACAATTTTTATCTCAGAAAACCACTCGTGTGTATTGTCAGGTTTTCCAATAATTCAAAGAAAACCAAAACCCGGCCCTGGCATGGCACGGCATCGCAAGGACGATTGTAAAAATGTAAGGAAAGAAAGCAAAACTTTCTTCCACAAGTTTTCAGCACCGTCTTGGGATTTGAATATTCAAGTGTAGTGTAGTCAGTGTAGTGTAGAGTGGAGTCAAATTCTATGTATATAAATTCTAGACATGATCGCCTTTGTGGTGGACGAGTTTGCAATGCTAACAATACACTGCGCATACAAACTCATAAAATTTTCAAATCCGGATGCAATATGCAAATTGTGTTATAATTAGTAGGTTAGTCTGTCCTGCAATTAAGCCCCTTCTATGACCAGATGCCAATTCAAATTAACCCTGGGAAAAGTCAGTGGCACTCATTAACTATTGTATCACTATTCTGTGAGTTAGTACTCACAATGTGTCCGGACGTATGTCACAGGCATCAGGTCCAGGATGCATTTTATACAATTTACTTAGAGGAGAGGCAAAAAAACCCTTAGGAAATAAACCTATACAATCTTTTCTAAAACCCTCCGCGCCGAGGAATCGAACCCCGCTACCGTAAAACGACGGCAGATCTGTACGACTATGCTACGACGCCATTGCACTGCACCACCTAAGTAATTTGTCATTTTGTCTGTGACATAGACATTCGAGAGTTAAAATTTGTAGGTTAGCAAGTCCTGGACTGCAGTAGTGGTTAGTAGTCGTCGATTCTGGACTCCTACTACTACTACTATGTACTTTGCTATCAAATTAATAGGTACTTAATGAATTTTAATTGAAGAGCCCGACTTGGTCTTGTCCGCAGGCGTGGTTAAATGAAAGCAGAAAAGAGAGGGGTTGTTGATAAATCGAGTGTTGTTCCTTTGCTATTGCTACAATGTATTTGCTATTGCCATTGCCATTGCTTCCAGGCTTTGGCAAGGAACACGAACTTTGCATTAGTAAAACTCCAAACGGATGGACGGGCACAATTTTCATTAGAGTATTTGATCGATCGTTAACATGTCACGATCAAAATTGCTCACACAAAATGCCGAAGGGGTTGATCAAGTCACAACTCACTACAACCTACTACAACTCACTGGCAAATTTAATGTAATGTGAATGTGGAGGTACTACGTGCGTGACTACATCCCACGTTTAGCTCTGTCTCCACTGCACAGTGCACATACTTTGATGTCCTTAACATTATTCGAATATTTCAACTTTAACTCATGGAATCCAATTATCCCATCACGTTTTTGTAGTAGTACCAGCGTATTTTGAATTGACCGTGTACCTAATATTGTTAACTAACCTGATTGTGATTCATTCCCACTCTTTTTATACAAATTAGTACACCTGCTGATTATCAAATGATGATTTTCGCAAAATTTAACAGAAATTAGCAATTCACGGCCGGCAGAAAAACAGGTGTCTCGACTTTTGCGTTTTGCCCTATTGGAATTTAATATTTATTGAGTGAAAGTACGATTTTCGACTTTCTCCGCTCAAGAAAAAATCCAAATTAGAAATTAAACTAAGTTTTGAACTTGAAATAAATTAGTTTTTGTCTTTAGTCAAAACTTTCCGGAAGTGCATTGCAGAATTAATTCACTCGAAAGTGAAAGCAAGTTCTTTTTTTAACTTTCTCCACAAAATACCTCTCTGGAGATAATTTACAGAACCTACTCATGTCTAACAGCCTGAACTTTGAGTCTAGAAATATTAAATATTAATACATGCATGTCTACACATCCAACCCTTTTGTGTTTCTTTTTTCCTTTTCACAAACTTGAGCCGACCTTTCACACAAAGCAAGAGAAAGTTGAAGGGTTTAAGTTTTCTTGATGTCTTCAGTCGTCAGTCA
Organism: Protaphorura tricampata; assembly: GCA_034698835.1. Classification (NCBI taxonomy): domain Eukaryota; kingdom Metazoa; phylum Arthropoda; class Collembola; order Poduromorpha; family Onychiuridae; genus Protaphorura; species Protaphorura tricampata. Next base: position 22,290 of record JAQGCB010000229.1, read on the forward strand.
GCGTGGAAGAAGTATGTATGTTCGTTCGTATACTTAAATACATATGTATGTATATGTACATTACACGTAGTCTTATGATCATTAAGGATTATTGGAAAAGTGTCATGTTTGCCCTGAAGATAATTAATCTCTCCCATTTTCCGCTCCACTGCTCAGGTGCTCTCCCTCACAATTAGTCAGTTCTTCAAACATCTGAGACTGAGTTCCTTCTCTTTTTTTTTCTTATGACGGATTGCAGGAAGGAACCAGCCAAGGAAAGGAACTACGCTTTTTCTACCTTTCACCAAAGTAATTGTACGTACGTAGTTTAGAAAAACTTGAGTAGCTAGTCGAGCGAGCCAGGTAACCTTATCCGGTACCCAATAAAATACAACAACAGCTTTCGTAAGCTTTTTCGGATTCGGATTCGGATTTGCCAATAATATATTTTCGCTGTCTCCCTTTTACCCAAAATATTCCAAAATTGTTATTCAGAATAACAGAAACTTTCCAATAACATTTTTTGGTCTAAATTCCTATTCTTTTTCTTGTTTACGGGAATGGATAGAGTATAATGTCCATCGATGCCCGAGTAACTTCAGCTGAGTACGTAAAATAAAATGGGGAAGTTGTAACAATAAGTTAAGTATACATTTCTTTACAAGAGAGACGCGAAAACAAGAAACATCTTTACCTTACTTTTTTTTTGAGTGCACGGATTTCCTGTGGCAATACATGGCCCTTATCATTTACCATTACTACTACTACGAGGCTCAACCACTAAGGAAAATTGCACATCACCAAACGAAAAAAAAAGTTTTCTAAAAGACTTACATTGACTTTCTCTGTCTGTGCCTTCAATCTTTGGATGAATTCTGTTCCGGATTTGGCCTTCTCTGAGAGTTGCTGAAGATTGTGAGACAACTCCGTCTAAACAGAAAAAAGAAGAAAATTGAAAACGTGATTATAGTTCGAGTCTTGGAGATCATGACGACTCGGCTTAATCCGCCATCGTATCTTGTTAGAGACTTTAGCCTCAAGATCCAAAGCCAAAGCCAATGCAACAGAATGAAGAGCTTTTTTTTTCCTCAGGAAAAGACTTTTCCAATTCTCCTTACCCTTAATTAAGAAGAACATAGCAATCCACACAAAGTACATCTATATAATTAAACCGGACTTTGCAGTGAATGGCTAGTGCTGCCATTTTGTGCTTCGCTAGGGTTGAGTTTGACCCACATGTACTCAGTACTCGCATTCATTGACATTTGCCTTAAGGCATACTGAATTATTCACGTATTATCCATTAGTGAATGGACACTGGCTTTACATTAGGCTTAGGGACGACATCTTTGTAGAATAAATAGTTTGAGTCCATAAAATTCTCATTCGAGCAGCGGTCGCAGAATACAGCGAGATATAGACATAAAATATATTATATTTGCACATATTTACAAATATATCAAAGTGACTAGAGGAATAAAAGTAACAAAAGTAACTGAAGAAGTGTTTTTGTGAATGACTGACTAGAACTCTCGTTAATTATAATTAAATTATATTCCATTATTCTTGTCACGCTCTAGGAGTAGCAGTACGTAAAGAGATAGAAAGAGAAGCAAGCGTTGGAAAGTTCAGAAGAAAAGCTTGACGGGGAACATGATCAGCCTATGAAATCAGACACTTCATTAAATATTTCACGACAAGAGAGAATGGCAAGGAAAATGGCATGGCGTGGGAGGCAGAAAGCTCGAGCTGTGTTGTGCTGTGCAGTTGAAAAACTATTCACTGAATAGTTTCCACGAGACAAGGGCTTGAAAAATAGCAGTGGATGATAAATTCAAGAGAGAGAGAGAGAGAGAGAGAAAGACTTGTTTGCATGCACAGAAGCCATCTCTCCTTTTTTGGAAAATTTAAGTTAGGCAAAAAACACCACAGTAAGCATACAGCCAGCATGAAATTGGAATTTTAGTGCAGTGCAGTTCAAGCCAGAAAAACCAGCAGGAAGGATAATTTCATTAAAAGTGCATCTGCTTTGTTTCTTTTTTTTCTTTACTCATTCATGAGTTCTACTTGACGGAAAATGATGAGAATTAATGAGATTAGCTTTGTGTATAAAAAATTGCAGCGTTCTTTATTATCATACTTTCATTTGGCTGGCTTTTCAAAATTTCATTTAAAAGAATTGGATGCACCAAAATAGTATACATAGTTTTTATAATGAAAGAATTAGCTACTCAGGTTTAAAAAATCCTTCCCATGTTCAAGATTACATTTGTTCAGTCAGTCAAGTGTCAAGAATTCCGTAAACCCTAACTTTAGCGATATTTGAAAAGCTCATAAAAAAGAGCAGACAAAATTTCAAGAGGACAATACTTTGAGTCAGTTCGTAGCCTGTGGAATGCGGAATGCGTTTCCTTCTCTCGTTCACTCTAAATTCGATAAAATTCAATCGAGTTTTCAACTTCCAAACATTTCAGTCCGTCCGTGTATCGTAACATGTACATGTACTAGAGTAAAGTGAAGTTGAGAAAATAAAGCTTAGGACTACTAAAGAGAATGACTCCGTGTCACGACATGTTTGTTGTTTTCAACGTACGTTAGAGTCTGTAAGCAAAAATTCCTATGCGTAGACGTACGTACGTACGACACATGCAGTTTTACAGCAGGAGGTCAGGGCAGACTATATGTAGGGTCTCTTGAGCTCACGCTCACGCACAGCACACGAAACGAAAGAAACCTATCGACCCAAAACGTCGACTTTCAAAAGAATGAAGAAAATTTCTCTGGACTTTTCTTATTTGATTTTTAATATTCTGACTTTTACGTACTTCTTGTCTGAAATGCAAGGAAAACTAACAACAAACTTGAAAAGACGTTCAATACTTAGGGGCTCGGCCATTAAAATGCACTTGGCAGGTGCTCTCTTTGTTCTCAGATTTTCTTACAAGTTTACGTATTCAAACAACTTGGCTGAACAAACTTTGAACCGAACCAAAATGTAGAGACTCGTGACATTTTCGTCTAGTCAAATCCAAAACTGACAACTTTCTCCAGAGAGAAAGTCCGGAGAAATCAAAATACTCACGTTAATACCTTGTCTGAAGTCAATCAACCGCTTTTTCCTCAGAACAGATTTTTGCTTTCAATTTGGCATGAAAATGTGACTGTACGCATGACAAATTGAAATTAAGTAACAAGGCTGTAATTAATTCACATTCTTCTTAATTGAAAGGAAATTGATAAAAATGTAAATTCGGTGCATGCAATGCATTTTTGTACACTAATTCTCATATCACCACCAGATGAGAAATTCCTGAAGCCCAGCCCCGTGTTCGTGTGCTTGCTTTTGACGCCTCGCCTTGTTGTACGAATAGATAATAGAAATTGAATAATGAAATGCATTGAATGCATCTCCCTACCGTAAAATGTCACACTTGTGACTTTGACACAAATTAGTTGTTCAGCATGAATATGTAGTAAAACTCACATTCTACGCTCACGTTCATTGACAGTGACAGGCTCACACAGTGCAATGTCTGCATTGCACTAGTATGATTAAAATTTTCATAAAAGGAAATTCTGGATAGGAAGTTAGATCCAAAGCTCTATTCGTTAATTTAGTATAACATACGTAAAAGGACGAGTGAATGGTTGTCCATACTGAAATATTAGGAAACGCATCCTCTAATCCCCATTAAGCCTCTCCCGCTCCATGTGTCACCCTGGCCATGACACTGACATTGAATTTGGAATTCAGCCCTTACACTATTGCACCCTTAATGTATTTAACAAGGGAAAGCACCCGGGTGCAATGTTCAGCCCAAAACTCGATATCTCTGGATGCCTTGAATAAAAATCGAATTTACAACAGAAAAATGTCCCTTGTCAACTGCAGCGCAGATCTGTTTCTGAATAACACAAAACACACGTCCACATGGAGAGATAAGCTTGGAAAACTGCACCAAAAGCTGCATATCTGTAGTTTAGCTTCTGCTGCACCACACAGCGACTTCCATCGCATCGTTCCGTACTATAAGTAGATTTATTGTTAGATGCAAGCATTATAAATTAGTAAGGCTGTTCTACACTCGGATGAATACCCCAGAAAGGGAGGAAACAGGAAACATGGCGAGTTCGCCAAATACATAACCTCAAATGCACCAGCAGCGCCATGTACTGCATTCATGCATTCATTCATTTTGCTTCGCATCGGATGGGGTTCCTATCTATTTTATGTATTTTTATTCTAGGGCAACCTTCACAACAATACCATACGTTGGGATCCAATAAATAATTGTGACCGAGTGAGCGGCGGCGCGGCGGGCCAAGTTCAGTCCTTCAATTCATTGTTACTGTACATGTACATGTACACACATTTCATCAAGTCCTCCGGGAATTTCGTCAAGGGATATTAAAAATTGAGTCTCCAAAAAGTAATAGAAAGGGTCTCTT
>JAQGCB010000230.1:0-26711 GCA_034698835.1 Protaphorura tricampata
TCCTATTTGACCCAGTGATTGATGGAGTCAATGTAAGACGGAAGGCCATCAAACAACTGGAAGAGACTCTTGGAAAAACAAGAAACTACAATGGCGATCATCTCTTTCTACCTTTCAGAATGGAGAATGATGTAGTAAAAATAAATTAAAAGCTAGAGTATTGTAGCAGCGAATTAGTAGGCTAGGCGCCTGGCCCATTTGTCCGCGATCTTGGATTCATTTAGTTTACCAGAAACTCTACATGACAGATTTGGTATATCTTCACACGGTTAGGAAGTTGAACCCCACTACAGCTGTGCCCCTGTTTTAAATCCGATGCTTAGTTTGTCTCTAATTAGTAACTAATTATTTATCTGATTTATGTTTTACAGAAATTAACTCCTTGCGGAATATTACCAGTAATACTTCTCATTCACCCGAGGTCGTCGAGATGGAGTCAGGACTGGTCATCAAGAGGGAAATTCCAAGCCCTATTAATAATAAAATAGTAATTCGTGCGGGAGAACCGCAGCCTCACTCAACGGGTACCACAAGCAAGAGTAGGACTACGAATACGAGTATCCGCGCAGGGACCAGCTCCAGTCATATTTATAGTCAAGCCCATATGAGCCAGTATTCTGACATGAGCTCACATGAAATTAGAAGCCGTGGTGTTACCAGGTAAGTAGAATTTAAAAAAATGATGCCTCAGTCATCTCTTAAGTTTTAGTGTTAAAAACGGCAAAAATATTTTTTATTTAAAGGAAACACCTCGGGGCAAGTTGTACACCTATAATTTTTGATAGTATGCACTCAAGTATAGGCGGAGAACAGAGGGAAGAAGAAGAACTGCCAGATTTTGAGAGTGAGAGTGACCCACTTTCTGCTGCCCAGTTTATGTCTATACTTTCTGGAGATACACCTGTTGAAGTGTAAGTCTTAACTCACTGTTCAATTTGTACCTTATGATTATTTCATTTAATTCCTTACAGTCAAATTGACGAGCAAGAGTCAGATACTGACGGTATTCAAAGCGAGGGGGAAGAGATATTCGTGGACGCGACGTCGGATGGTCGATTCCAGTGCCCCTACGCTCCGAATTGTCAAGAAGTGTTTGAACCAACTGAATTCCTGAATCACGTTCGGATTGCTCATAATGGTGTGTTCAATAATTTAATCTTCATTCGGAATGTTTTTAGTTTAATAATGTGGTCAGATTTACTGATACACGAAAACTACAAGCAATGAAATAAATTTTTTATATTAATCTAGTAACGGGAAAACCTTATCAAGCCAGTGCCACACCGATGAAAAAGCCAAGGTCTGGATACGACATACAATTCAAATTAGAAGCCGTAGCTTTTGCTGAGGAACATTGTAACGCTGCGGCAGCCAGACAATTCTGCGTTGACTCCAAATGTATACGAACTTGGAAAAAACAAAAAAGTCATTTAGGTTAGTAAGATTTCCCTATTGATTCCTGAAATTACAACTTCACTTTCGGCAAAGGCAAAATCAATTTACGTTCTCTATCTAATAATCTCATTTTAGAAGCCGCACTTGACAAGCGTACAAAAACTCCGTCAGCTGTAAGAAGAAGGCTGCCAGGGGCAGGACGGAAACCTGCTGCACCAAATCTATCTAATCCAATCATAGTCACGGATCCTGAGTAATCAGCAGTAAATTTTATACGGAATTCAGAAGTTCAGACCCAATTTAATTGAGTAAGGCAGTAGGCAGTAGAACGAGAGGTGACGTCGACGTGATCCATGATCGTCAAAAAACTCTAGTTGAGGGAGTCGCTCACAAAATCTCAATGAAAATGATCTCCCTATATTCATGATTCATATTCATGCTACCAAAGGATTAACCTCTGACTCGGAAGAATTTTCAACAAAGGTAGCCAATTATTGTAATAATAATTCCAGAATTATTTTGAAAAATAACACGCTTTGTTCTCTACCTGTACGTAATCGTCATCATATTCTAATGTGAGTCAATATCATTATATCATTGTGTGTAGTAATTGTGTTTCATTGTGTAATTATGTCGTGTGTTTAAAAGTGTGTACAAGTCAAGTCAACTAAATAAAGAATAAATTATCAAATAGTTTGACGTATTCAACATCACAGTTTGAAATACTTTTTTTAAAAACAATATCTGAAGTTGTCGTACACTCAACTCTACTCATAATTAGTCAGTTCTGTATTCGTAGCTTGGGTCTAAAGTATTTTCTTTTCACGGAAGTCTGGGTAGCTGTACCTCGACTACTACTAGGGGTACATTCATAAATGCCAAGCAATTTGAATTTCTTACTTTCACTTCGGAGAAAGCAACAGAGAAAGTGCGCGAATCTCTTTTAGCAATCGGCTTTGATGGCATGGGCGTGGCGAATATTAATTAATGTGCAGTTTTTAATTAAAACCTGTGCATTTCACATTTTAACTTTGTTTCAGTGTTAATTATTTACTTTTTTAAAAAAAATGATATCTTAAATTGGGATCACAATTTTCATTGCGTTTCGCCATTGAGCTTGAGCCTAAATTTCTGTCCAAGTGATCCCTGAGTTCTGTACGAAATTCAAAAATATTTCAGATCCATAACTTGGATTCAACTTTCCAAAAAAATATTTTAAATTGTTGAATAAATAAAGTCTGGTCAAAATTCGGATTCAAAATGTCCTTGTTTGGACTGGACAAGGTTTTCAAAATCTTCACAATTATTCGATCCAATGGAGGAATTCGGAAGTCCCTCTACAAATTATACAGGTATAAAGTTGGAAATGGAATACTCTCAGATCATTATAAGTTTAGAACTTATATAATTAATATAATTATAGCAAACCTAATCAGGTCAAGGTCAAAGGTCACCCGTATATTTGACCCTTTTTTAATATGTTGTGCTAATGTTTCATTTTTTATTAAAAAAATAGATTTGATGAGTTGAAACTTGGAACACTCGTTGGACAGGATAAGTACGGGAACAAGTACTTTGAAAATAATCAATATTTCTACGGTAAGATTTTTTTTTTCAAAAATTATTTCAAAATTTTTAAGTGGTACGGCTGATGCTCTGCCTTCTCGCTATAGTTAGTGGGGTTCGATTCCCCGTTTTGCAGTGGAGCTCTCTTTGACAACTTCATTTTTTCCTCAGGGATTTTTTCATCTCCACTAGCCAAATTATAAAACATGATTCCTGTTCCAAATGTGTGTTATCTATTTACCCCTTTTACTAAAATACTAAGCTGTTCGGCAAGTGTCAATTAACGTTTGTGTTTTGTATTTTTTAAATTCGTACAGGTCGTAATCGATGGGTGGAGTACACCCCATCCGTTGGAATGGAGTATGATGGAAGTCAAGTGCCAGCAGAATGGTTTGGATGGCTTCACTATAAAACTGACACTCCCCCAACTGTCAAACCCCCCGTCAACTACAAATGGATCATTGACCACAAAGAAAATCAAACTGGACTGGCTGGACAGTATGTTCCATACACTACGACTAAACCTAAAATTGAAGCTTGGGTTCCTCCCAAGAAGACAGGGAAGTCATAAAGGATACCCTAGTGGCCATTGTCAAAAAATCAAGTCATCCCCCGTCACCGTGTAAGTTCGCAATGTTGTAAATTTCGTAGTAAAATTATCCTAGCAAGCTCATATGTATTGCGTTTACATTAAGCCTAAGAGTGTAAAAAAATTACTGTGTTGCAGTAAAAATGGAATTTAAAATTGAAATGAGAACTGATGGACACGTCTTTCTATTATTCGCCTTTCGGCGTTTCAAATTCGCTGAGTTTTTATTATATTGGTATATTTTATACTCATATTTTTGTACATATTTTATTTAGAGCACAGTCAGTACTGTTTTTTTTTCTTTAGGTTTTGGGTTATATTTTTTTTTAATTTGTTTTACTGGGACAGTTGGCAAAGTAAAGCCACACCACGTAAAATCCAGTGCTCTGGATTTTTCATTGTCGGAAGTGTGACTTGGACCACGAAATTCGTGGAATGTCCTGTCGTTGATAAAGTTCCACGTCTCTCTGAGGTTTTGTATACTGGACAGGTGTAGCAAGGACGGACAGGGATTTCAGTCTTCATCTGGGGTTTAACCCACATCTGTAGAAAAAATCATAATATCATTTTTTTAGAGTAGGTTCTAGTTCTCATATCACACAGTCACAGAAATTAGTCAAACTCACCGTTGGTAATGTATCAAATAAAATTTTTGGGTAGGACTCATTCAACTCATGTATTTTTCGATCCCAGCGTGCACCGTCCACAAAAAGTCCTTGAACAAAAACACCATCATCTGGTGATGTCGTGTAAGTTTGGTCCTGAAGCACCTAAATGAACATAAATTAGAGAATAGTTATATTTTGCTAATTTTGCATACAAATACTTAGAAACTTCGTAGTAGTTATATTATTTTATTTTACTTCAAAGTCCAAACCCAAGAGATCGATCGGAATTGTATATCTCCGAGCATAATTTTGTTGTGCCCCTGTAAGGAAGGCTTGTGTGAAGAAAAATCCAGATAACCAGAATACTGGTGGTGGACCATTTTGGTACCAGTCCTAATTAGACAAACAATTAAATATTAGAACATTCATTGGAAATGTTTATGTACTGGGTGGTCCAACAAAAAATTTTTTTTACCTGTAGGAACTGAAGTCGAGCCAAAAAGTCGTTAATGTAACTTCCCAAAGGTTTGAGAGAAGGATAGGATTTTTTCATCCATAAACCAGGGATTTTTGAAGTCAAAATACTTTTGACGACTTCCTCAAGTTCCACTGACATGACGACTAATCCTCGAATAGCCTTTTGTACATTGATTAAACTGCTTCGTACTGTAGTAAGGAGGTTATTGAAACGACCCATTTCTTGAACCAGCACAGTATTCATGGATTGATTGTAAAGAGTAGGATATTTCTTTAGTGCTGCATCAATGTCAAAATCGTTCGGTAGTTTACTCAAAATATCCGCGGCTACTTCTGTCACCAATTGATCTGATGTTTTTCCACCGCCTCCGCCAGATATTTTACTCTGCAAATATTTTGTTATAATTCTTTACCCCATATTTTTAAAAAAATCGATAGGTTGAAGTGTTTATTTACCTGAGTCAACAAAATGCTATTGAAAAGCAAGTCCGTCTCTTGTTGTTCCTTCGTAATGTCAGCATTTTCATGCATTCCGAAAACTTCTGGACTAGCAGTGAGAGGTAGCGATAGGGAGTAATTCACATACTCTTCAATTTCACCTTTTGGTGGAATATAATATTTTCCGGCAGGGTCAAGACGGAAAAATTTAATTTTGACAACATCTGGAGAATAAAATTTTCCTAAAATTGTGTTTAGTGTTCGTCTGTCCCAGTCATCAGTGACTCTTCCTCCGTAGTTACATTCACCCGTCAAGTATCTCAGCGCCTCATATTGTACGTCCTAAATGAAAAGAGACAAACAAAGAGGTCAATGACCGCCTAAATTACTCAGTTTGTTTTTTGCATAATTACCTCATAGTCATCCAAGTAAATTCTCAACTGCTGAGCACTAATACGGAAGTCAGACTCGTTGAATTCGTAGCCGATGTTCCAACCAATAGGACCAAATTTCCGTCGCTCTTGAATCAAAGCATGGAAAAATGATAGTGCGAAAAGTAATTTTTTAAATGCGTCCTCATTCTTGCATCCTTCAAAGAAGTCTTGGTCACTCACAGGGTCATTCAAATATGTCCTGGAAGAAGCATATATTGATTTGGTATTAGTGAATATGAATAGGATTAGAGGAGTTAAGAAACTTGTATTCATTTTTTCCTACCTCAAAATATTTGCTCGAAGTCCTTTTGGGGGTTCATTCGTCATCTTGATTCCATTTTCAAGAATTGACACTGGGAAGTCATCCGAGGGGTAGGATGTCAACCACATACGGAAATCAGGATGTGTTGTTTCAGGCGTCAATTCTTCACAGATCTAAATTTTAGGGAAAACTCATGAATGTTTGTCACATAATCTTACCTTTGTACAAAAATCCAATGAAAAAAAAAGCATACCTTGTCCAAAAATGGCATGAAACTTTTGGCAAGATGACAATTTTGAAGTACAACCCAAGACCCACTCGTCACGGCTTCCTTAATCATTTTAATTGCGAAAGGTCCTTGCCCTTGTCCAAGTGACAAAGATTGAAGCTTGTATCCTGATATTAATTATAAAATTAGTAAAGCCGTTAATTTTTTTTTCGAAAATGTATCGTTTACGATAATTTTACCTCCGAAACCCATATCTTCTGCAAATTTGAGTAACACAGCAGTAGGATCAGCTCCCGGAGTCAGGACAAAAATCAGTGGAATGTAGCATTGACTGTCCATGAAAGATTTGGACAAATCGAAGGGCGGTGGTTCAACGAATTTAGCTCCCAAATTTTTAGACACAAAATCTTGAACTGCTGGAACTAATTTGTCTGGACGAAGACATCGGAAAACATTTAATTTTTGAAAATGTGTCAATTTTGTATCCCATGGTTGTGGAAGCTTCTCCAAGTGAGGTATTGGAGCATCATAAATTTGTTTCCATCTAGACAGTTCTTGTCTTAGAGATTGTGCAATTCCAGTGAATGATGGAATGTCGTTCAAACGACACAATTCATCCCAAGCTTTAGATGGAAGCCAATCCGATGGATTTGGATTTGGATTATCCAAACCGACACCTCCAGTAAGCAAAAATGTCCACTCTCCAGGGTCAATTTTTCCTTCTGATTGCATCAAATTAATGCAAAGAAGGAAACTGAAGAGTAGCTTATCCTAAAATTTAAAAAAACATACATTGTATTGATATTGTATCAAAAAATTGGATTTGCATAGTTAAAAAAAAAAGTGACTGACCTTTTCAAACAAACTTCGGCAAACATTGACGTAGAGAGAATATGTGAAATGTTTTTTTAAATTCTCCAGTCTTTCTGGTAAACTCTCCGACCGTTCAGCCAAATCAATACTGTTGACGTAGAGGTTGACAAACCATGAGAGTGAGTATTGATACATAGGGTCAATTCCAGCAAGGTCAGCAATGCAGAAAAATAAGACTGCAGAGTATTCAGAAATGGATTTGTACTCCAAACGTTTCTCATTAATTTTCTTTTCCGTCTCTTCAGCCCCAGCTTGTTTCAATTGAATTTCATTGGCTAATGTTTTTGAAGAACTCAAAGCATTCACGGCTGTTTCGTCTTCTAAAATATTTCCTTTTGAGGATGATAACACTTCCAAGATTTTGTCTTCAATTTCTTTCAATTGTCTGTTCAAAATTAGGATTGTTTAGAAAGAATATTATAATCTTACTGGGTGGTTCATAATTATACACTTTTTTAAGAAGAAATAACTACCTTTTATTTTCTGCGCTCTGAACTGTAAGTTGAATTCGTTCTTCTTCCAAGTCAGGATTTTCTCGAGCTACAACAATTCCAAGTAATTGATCTTGAAGTCCGAGTGGAGTGATCATAAAATTAAGTAAAGTAACTTTGACGGCAGTTTCTGGTAAATAGTGCGGGTTTCGGAGCTTGGTTGTGATGTACATTCTGGATAGAATTTTAGAATGAAATTAGAATAACATATTTTTTGTAACAATCTATTAAATACAACTAACTGATATTACCTGAATTCAGGGTTATATTCCAAGACAGAGTCTCCGAGTTTAATACAAAGTGAACCACTCTGTTTGAATGTTTGTTTCAAAAGCACAGGCTCCAGAAGAGGATCCAGTTCCTCTTGAACATTCTCAATTAAGAACTATAAAAAAGCAGTATTGTTACAAACGTACATTTTAATTTCGCTCTTTAAAAAATTGTAGAACTTACTGGAGTGCCAAATTGAATGCAACCCTCAAGTCTTCTCACAAAATCATTGTCCGTCAACTTGACGACTACAAGACTGTTCTTTTTTTCCATATTCTTGAGCCATTTTGAAGCTTGACCCTGAGGGTCAATGAGTAATGGCCATCGTCTTGCGTTACTATAAGAAATAATGTGTACATTTAGGATTTGTATGTATATCTCACTTTTTTGTGACATCATTTGTTTCAATTCTGTACCTCACAATAATTCCATTATCAATGGAGAAATTATCTGACGGTAAACCGGCAATATTCCAAGCTCGGATGGCAATCGGGTCTCCAAGGGTTGTATTGAAATTGTATTGCTTTGACGTTGGGATATTGAATCCAACGACTTTAGCATACCAGTCCACTAATTGGGTTTCTCTGTAGTTTTGAGTGAAAGCTCCCAAATAGGCGATGACACCAGACGAAATTAACACGTCGCCTGTTGAGCCAAATAATGTATAATTTATAGATATGACCTTGATACTTAAAATATCTTAAATGTGGACCTGTCAAATATGGATAAGCAAATCCCAGGTCAATTGCAATCTGTTTCCAACGCCCTTTCTCTCCACCCAACCCTCCAATGATTTGTTCAGCCCTTTCCAATTTTTTGGAACAACTCACAACATCATTCTCTAATTTTTGTTTCCGGGCTTTAGTTTGCATCATTTTTTCCTCTAGAACAGCTAATTTGGCTTGAACCTCCGCTAATTGAGCACGTTTTTTCTCTAAGGCTGTCATGGCCTTAGAATAAGTAGCTTCAGCTTTGGCTAATGCTTCTTTTTTTGGCGCAACGACTCTGGCCACCTAATTTTGCATAAAAGTAGTACGACAATGTAAATTTTGAATTGGTTTGTTTACTAATGAAGAAAAACTAATTAAAAATTGAACGTACCACGTCATACTTTTCGATTGCCAACACCCATTTACAAAGTCCTAAGGTATAAAAACATTTGTATTATGTGATTTTATAATTTTGAAGGGTTATAATGGTTAATAAGTTATGGTTAGTACCTTCACAAGCAGTTGACGCTGACTTGATTTTCTCTGGGACAAAGTCTTCATTCCCAATGAATTTTTGCCGAATCATTGTTATATTTTTGAGTGGGATATTATCTTTATCAAAACCCAATAAACCGTCCAAGAATTTCAAGTCACCCAACACTCTCTTAGACGGCCCCCAATAGTCTTCAATTTTTTTACCAGTCCCTGCCTCTGTAATATTGTCAGGTTTAACACCCTTCAGAATACAAACAGCTTCCATGACAAGTCGGACTGGATTTGGTGGATTTTTCATAGTTTTTACAACAGAGATATCTGCTGTGGTCAAAGTATTCAAAGCCTCCATGGCACCATTCAATAAAGGCATAGCTTCAGCCAAATCTGCATCACATTCTGATTTGATCGCCATTGCGATCGCTGCCTGCTCACCAGCCTCTGCTTCATCAACCCTTACAACTTTTTCAACTTCTGCTACGTCCAATGATTCTTTTTCAACTTGATTCACAATTTCTTCTACTTGTTTTGATGCTACAATCAATTGTGGTTGAAGTTTAGTGAGTTCTTCTGACATTACACTCACTTGAGAGGCTGCATGTTCCAATTTTTGTAGACCCACTTCATACCGATCTTTCATTTCGAGTAATTTTCTGAAATTAATAATTCCTTATGAAATATGAACCACCCTGTGCAATACTTACGTTAGTAATTTTTTTAGGTTAAATTAATTACGTTCGTTTGCTCGCAAGAAGATTCTTGAATGTAGAAATCATTTCCAAGTATGAAGTTGGCGTTACATAATTGTAGCGTTCCAATTCTAATTTAAATCTGATAGACAGTCTTTCCGTCGACTGATGGAAATATCGACACATGTAAGTGCAACCTTCTCTCTCTTCAGCCGTCAAATCAACTTCGGCAAGAAATCTTGTCGCAACAGCCACCAAGGCATCCTCTGGCCAATTCTATATAAAAACAATCAGTTTTTATCTCTGACAATCTAAATGTATGTAGTATTTTGTAAAAAATTCTTATTTCTGACCTCAAACCAATCAATCGTACAACAATTGACGAGTGAAGGAAATTTCCTGAGCCGATTACGAAAGTTATCACCAATGGGACTCATAGCCAGTACAATGTGTAATTGTTGTTTGGCTCTTTCTACGAAGAGATTGAATAGAGCGACTGGGCTTCCGTCAGTTTGAAGACTTCTGTCTTTTTGACGATCAATTGCTCTCATCTTTTCACAAATCTCTGCCTTTTCATCATTTGGAAATAAATTTGGTACTTCACCAGAATTAAGTAAATTGTTGATGTCTTCCAAAAATGATTCTTCTTTTATCTAGAGAGAAAAATACGTAGCATTAATGTCAGAAAATCACCAATAGTATTTCTAAAGTCCATACTTGTGTGTCACTGAACAGGAATGTTCCGTTGCCTTCTGTGAAAGTTGATTTTTTAAGGAATGACTTCAAGTCCTCGTGAAATTCATTGGATGAGTAACCTGGAATTAATCAATTTCGGTATATCGTGGTGTCCCTTTACAATTTTAATGGAATGCATGCACGGTTTAAAAAATTTACTCTTATGAATTTCAACTTGGAACATATCATTTTCCATTATATGGGCCGCTAAACGTGTCAAAGACTGACGTCCAGAACCACCGACTCCAACTAAAAGTGAATGACCTTTTGGTTGTTTTAGGATTCGAGTTATCCGTGTCAAGTGTTCAATCGCAAATCTAATGAGAAAAAAGTTTCATTCTAACTATGATACTGAAATGTTTCTCATGAAAACACATTTTTAGAAAAAAAAATACCTGAAGAGCACAAGATTCATTTGTTTTTTGCTCATCCCATTGAACTCATCCAAGAAAGCTTCTACGGTCACACGAAGTTCATCTAAACTTTTGACTTCATTGTAGTACCGTTGATCAGATTTTGTATCAGCAAAATCACAGTAAACAAAACTTCTGAGTTCAAGCTCAGAAACCTAGCGGATTAAGAAAAAGATGTGATATTTTGCATACATGATGCCAGAAAATGCAAAAAGAAATATTGGCATTTTATTTGGTAAACTCACGACTCCATCTTGATCAGTGTCAAGACGAGCGAGCAATTCATGAAAATCTTCTTCAAGACGAATCGTACACACTTCTTGAAGAGATTCATACAACCAATTCCTGTCACTGTCATCAATCAATCTGTCATAATAAACTCTGAGAACTTCATGAATCCATAAACGTTTCAGGGATGGTACGTCCAAAATCGTTTCAGGCATTGAGAGTAACACCCCCTGCATTTGCATTGTAAAATTTTAATTAGGTCAAAAATGTTCCAGATTCTGTTCTCTTTCGTACATTAAGCACAACATTTACCTGAATAACACGTGCAAAATCTCTCAAATTGAATAGGTAATGAGATTTGGCTGGGGTTGGCAATAGATTTGCCATGGCTGCTTTATACATATGAAGCGTTGCATTGACAATTTGTTCAATACAAGGATCAAAATCTTTGCTAAAACCCCTGGGAAAATAAAATGGAAATTTTAGTACATATAATTTGTATATACTCTTGTGTCCGATTAGGTGATTTTTTGTTCAAATTACTTTGCATCCAAATGCCACATCATGATTCGATTAAAAATCGTAGTCATCTCATCATCGTCAAACTCATTGATTGTGATTGTATTAAAATGGCGTAAGAATCGAGGAGTCACTATGTTTCTTCCTCCACCGGGTGGACCCATAGCAGCCACAATCTAAAATTTTAAAAGTAGTAGCAAATTTTTGGAGAATGTTCGATTTTCGGCTAATTTTTTTGACAAAATCATATCACAGTTTACCTGAACATCAACCAGATGAATGGGTGAAGCATCAATTCTGTCGTACCATAACCAGTGATCCACCCATTGTCGAACTAGAACATACATAAAATTAAATATGATCAAATTCTAAACACCTAATGTACAAAATTCGGCAAAAACTCAAACTCACGTAGTTCAATCGGTGGTTGAGCTCCATAAGTCTCTCGAATCGGCATGTTGAGATCGTCAACGAATACAACACAACGTTTCCCAACTGGAGGGCCAAAAGTGCCCTTTTTTCTTTTGTCCAATTTACTCATAATGATGTCTTGAGTTTGATTGGCAGATGTTTGTGCCGAGAAGGACACTAACATTGGGCGATATACTAATTTGTCCAATTTTTTGAGCAAAAAATCCTATGAACAAGTGCATGGAATTAGTATAAATAGTGTAATGTAATGTACAGCGAATACCAATTAAATTCGTTCAGTTTTTCTAACCGTAACATAAACCGACTTTCCAGTTCCGGTTGGTCCAACAAAGAGCAATGGTTTACCATGTGTAACAAGAATTTTCATGAGATTACTGTAACGGATCGTGTCAATCGTAGGGACAATGATTTGATTCATTTGCATTTCTCTTGGAATACTCGGTGCAGCTTTGAGTTCATTCTCCCAAGGTTCCCAAACACCGACTCCCTAATATTTAATATATGCATAGTTGAGATTAAGACAAGAGGCTGACAAAAAAGTAGCCTAAAAAATTTCACGGACTTACCTCCTTGATGAAGGTGAAATTGTAGATACTTCTCTCAGTCGGATGATTAATTTTATCATGTCTCTCTTTTTCTTCTTTTTCATCCTCCTCTGCTTTTTTCTTTATCAATAATTTGACCAAAGAATCAAATTTAGCTCTGCCGTCCTCATCCGAACTGGCTCCAATTGACCATGTTATTCCAAACACAAATATTCCCTAGTACGTAAAATTAGTAAGGAAAAACAAAACAGTTAACAAAAATTTACTGGGCCACCCTGTAAATGAGAGTGACGCATATGTACTATGTACCTCAATTCTAGACATTTGTGTATTGGGTGTAAATGTCTTGATGTATTTCTCTTCATTGTACTCATCCATAAGGCTCTCCATAATATTCATGGCTGAATTAACGAGACCCGAATTTGTGGTTGGTGAATGTTCCTAATGTTACAAGAAAAAATATGCTAGTTTAAGAACCTGCAGAATGCAACGGTCAATTTTTAATTAATTTTTGCCCACCTTCAATCCACCTTTGCGAACCAAATGAAGAAGTGTTGGACAAAATCTTAGAAACAATTCTTTCAAATAATCCTTGATATAATCAGGAGTGAATGCAGGGAGTGTATTTAGCCAGGACACCAGTAACGGTTCCCAACCCAAAGTCTCTGGCTCCATGTAAATCATACCACACCGTGAAACCTGGACAAAAGTACATTCTTGGTGATTTTATAATTATAACAAGGGATTTAGTCATTTGGTTGGTTCAATTTACCGTGGCTGGAGAAGCTGCTTCCAAGTCCATTGGCTCAAAAATTAAATTTGAACTGTTGGACAATTGGATAATCTCTCCAGACATCAAACATAGTTTCTTGTTGTCGTCGAGTACTGTGTTCATGTTTTCTGTTTAAAATAGGAACAATATTTTGAGAGTTGTCGTTAAAAACAGATTGAGAGTAGTGGTTATATTTTACCAATCCAAATGGCGTCGACTGGGCCATCAAAAATGAGCCATTTTCTGGAAATATCGAAACAATAATGGACCTTATGTAATAAAATCTAACAAAAGATGTTTTGGCTTTGGACTAACCTGTCTGGAGTTGTAGAACTAGCAAAAGCCCTAAAATTAATGGCTAATACTCCATCACTCCATTCATGAGACGCAGGGTCAAAGCGACCATAAAGTTGACCCATTGTAATAGCTTTGGGGTTAATTACACAATACTGAACTTTATTCTCTTCCATTTCACCCTGTCAAAATAGCAAAAATCATAAGAAAATTGTAATTTTTTATACACATAGGACACCGAGAATATCAGCTATCCACTATTTAACGCTTACCCTTTCATGCAAATCTGCCAAACCACCAGCAAGTGCCTTATAAGCCGCGGTTTTTCCACCGTACGGATACCCCACACTGTTATTTCAGAATATAAAAGGTCAAAGGTCAGCAATTTTATGCAATGTTATAAATAATATTTCAGTGTGTCGTGTAACGTTACGTACATCATGAATCCATGACGAACCAACATCATTTCATAAATTTGTTGGACTTTTTCCAAGAAGAACGGTGTACATTGATAATTGAGTTTCTTGCAATTCTCTTCAATTGCTATGTTGAACAATTCATAGTCCGGTTCAGGTAATTTAACTCCAGGGAACAGATCGGACGTAATACCCTGCGGAAGTACAATAACAATCATGCTCATATTACTGAGCTGATACTAAAATAGCAGAGGCACATGAACTACTAGTACAAGTACTCACATGGAATAGTGGGACGTCGTGGCTCAAAAACTTTGCCAAATTGATGTCTTTGATCTGAAATTAGCGGAAAGATTACTTCAAGCCCTATTGTACTGAATTATTTAGATCTACAGGGTGGTTCATTTTGGGTTTTATTCCGAGAAACAGTAGGATCTAGTTATGAGCCACCCATCTACTTACTGAACGTAAAATTAAGATGTCTTCTGATTCATCAGGATATTTCAATTTTAAGTTTCCGGCAGCAACTAAAACGGATTTCACAGCTCGCATACCTGAAAAAATGGCAAATTCGTTTCGTATTGAGTGTCATGAGCATTTCTAGGACTAAATTGCCTGTAGTATTTTTCCGTAATATATTTTTTACCGTAATCATAATGATACTGTGATGACAATTGTTCGGAGCAGAGTCGATAAGTAGCCACAATTTTGATAGCCAATGGTCGAGCATTTACAAATCCACAAGAGTACAATGAAATCTCAGAAATCAATGCATAGTCAGGAACCATCATGGCTACTGAGCGGAACAAAGCCTGAGGATTAAAAATTTGAACCGATTAGTGACAGTAATAATTAGAAATATAAATCCATCGGTATTTTTTGTAATTAATTACTTTCAAATTATCAGGGAGTTCACTACGCCCTGCATAACCAGGATTCATAGTGATAAATACAGCACAGGTTGGGTCCAAGATAAGTTCAGTCCCTTCAAACAAAAGATTCCTTGACCCACTGTTCACTCCACGTTGAATCGTCAAAATTTGTTGTGCAACGACGGACAATACTTCCAGTTCAATTCTACGTACATCAAAATTATTAAATTAAGAGGGTTGACTGTCAAGTATAGGATTTGTATGTACAAATTACCGATTAAATTCATCAAAACAAGACCAAGCACCACAGGATGCCAATCCCTTGAAGAATTTTCCCAAAGCAATGTAGTCCAAACCATCCGAACAATTGAAAACGACACATTGTTTCGCCACAGCTTTGGCCAAATCCTTAGTCTAGTATTATTTAAAAAAAAATACATTATATTTTACTTATAGGAGATACCGCGGATAGTAGTATCAGAAAATATTGGCCTGATCATGAGAAAATGGCCAACTAATTGATTTTGTACGTACCGTTTCGGTCTTTCCGGTACCAGCTGGACCCTCAGGGGCTCCACCTATAAATGAGCAATAATTTTAGCGTCATCCTTTCAGTCGAAACTGAGACCGCGTGTGCGCCTGTGTAGCGTTACTTACCCAAATGAAGATGAAGTGCTCCGAATAGTGTACGGTAACAACGATCCTGAATGAAATAAATCGTCCAAGGTTAAAATAGAAAATGCAATGAAATATTTGTGCTAATATTTGTGCTAATATTTACCGTAAGTGGAGTTATGACCAGTCGAGGGGTATTACCTGTAAAAATATATTACAAGTTATACTCAAGTGTCCGAGTATATTTTGCCGAATAGTTGAATTAATTCTAAATTACCCAAATATTCATAGCCGTAAGGTAACATTGAATTGATCATCCTCGTAATGGATTTAACATCTTCCCAGTAGTAACGGAGTTGTGCCAACCATTGGAAATCTTTGTCACTAACCACGTTCAGATTGACCAAATTAGAGAGGACATCTCTGGCATGGACGTCGAGTACAACAAGAGCACCTGAGATTTTCCAAAATAAATGTAAACATGCATGAGTATAGTACGAACTTCCAGAAAAATATAATGTACAGTACGACAAAAGTTAAGGGATTTGTATTGTACCTAAAGTAACTCGATTCTGTTTGCTCAGTTTCCCTCTGACGAGAGCAACGACTTCATTGATTTGTAAATTATTAACATCCAAATAATTTTTCATGGCGTCCCCGCCCTTCGCCAATGCTCCATGGATTAGTGTTGTCCAGAAAGTGCTGGAAACACAAAGGACTGCTTGTCCAGGCCAAACCAGTACCCATTCTCCACGTTCTTTCACTGTGTAATCCGCTAAAGCCCACTCAATTTCCTAAAATTTCCAGAAATTGGTTTAATACATAACTTCTAATGTTAATATCAAAGGGTGGTCTGTTTCTATTGAGACACCCTGTACATTATACATAGTATTTAGGTAGAACAGAACCTTGTGAATGCTTTTCTTCATGAGATCTTCGAGTTCCACTAGCCATTTTTCAACGGCACCTCTGGCTTGTTCTGTATTTATGATCCCTTGAAGTTTAATGATTTCTCCTTCACTGGATTGCATGTGTGTGACTTCAAGGTCTTCAGTAAAGGTCAATCTGGCTATGCCTTCGAAGCATTTCTTGAGATGAGGTTGAACACTGGTCACAAAAATATGCAATACAATTATTAGCATATGTACAAGAATGTCCATATCGAAAATGTGTATTTGTATATCATGTTTATGTACCGTTTGGGATCTTTTGTCTCAGCCAAAATTTCTAATAACTCATCATTGCTCAGGAAGAAGAATCTTGGGAAGTACAATCGTTTCCTCTCCAAATATCCATTCAATCCCTTTTGGATTAATTCCAATAAATCATTGGCCTTCTTTAATTTCTCAACGATTTTGTCTATTTTGATAATGGCCAAGACTTTTGTATCAACAGACGCATGTTTCATGATGTCTCTGTATGTTTTGTCAACATTCATAAAACGTCGTCCTTCCTCTGGCATTTGTGTCATGATGTCGGGTGAACTGAAGATGGGCTCTGGATGTTGCATTAAATAATTTAAATTTATTTATCGATAGCCATGACTGAGGAATTTAAAATATTTTGTGTCGACATAACTTACCCAAATACAGCCATGTTGATTGGACCTTCAACCACTCATCCATGATCTCTTGTAAAAGAACCAAGTCTTTCTCCCAAAGGCTTTATACAAAATATTACGACGGTTAGAAATAATTTCATAACGAGAGTGACTATAATATGCACAATTATCGAAAAACTTCGAAACTTCCAAAAGAAATTACGAAATAGATTTGATATCCTAGAAGTTGGCGTTTAGAAATGCTTATGAATTCATAAAACCAGCTCCTTGTTTCGAAATTCATTACCAAATATTTTCTACACATTCGTAATAGCACTTTGTACCAGTAATATTACTATTACACAATTATTACGTCATCTAATTAGTCTGAAGATCAAGAATTTCGAAACGTATTACAATTACAAAGTGGCTTCGCAAATTATGGTCACCAATTTTAATATTACCTCATTTCTTCCTGGAAAGGTTTGACGAATGGTGATCCCAACATTGTTTGAGTCTTAATGATGTGATCATCAAGTAATACTTGAATTTCATCCACAGAAGAAATGACATACGTTCCAGTCTCTCTATTATTAAAAATTTCAATCAATTACAAGGCGAAATCCTAACTCATTCTCTCACTCTCATTGTGTACTTGTACCTGTAAGGAACAATTTGGAATTGCATGTCTGCCCATTCTGTCTTCATTTTTTCCAAATTCTTTTCTAAACTGTGTTCTTTAGAAGCTGCTTCACTAATGAGCTCAAACTTGGGTACATACTCTTCCAAATTCATGTCAATCACTTTCTGAAGTGTGAGCTCTGGTGATGGTCGAATCGGGAATCCAACAATGTCAGATATTTTCTCCCAATGACGATCACGTAGACCAGGATTACCCAAAGTTTGAATAATTGGGAGTTTCTCTTTAAATACATCGATGAGACCTTTAACCTGGAAAGAAATTTAACAATATTTGTTATTTGTTGTGAAGGAAGATCAAGTCGCATATCTCATTTGCATAATCTGCATTTTTGCATTACCTGAATGACTAACTCCTTGGCCATCGGAACATCATTAAAAGTTTTTTCTAATTTATAGATGGTTCTCCATAAATTACTGACGTCCGAATCAATCACATCAGGATCATAAGTTCCAACTTGGCTATTCAACCATAAGCTTCTCTTTTCTAAGAATTCACTTGCACTTTCGTAGAGTCGGAGATATGGTGCCAATTTGTCAGAGACCTAGAAAGATAAAAAATGTATTAAGGTTTCTGGACCACACTGTAGCTATGTAGGACCTAACCTGTTTCCGTAATGGATAATTTGTTGTCTCCCATTCAAACATTTCTTCCTCTTTGTTGAATTTATCTGCTTTGTCTGAAGCAGCTTGTAATTTTGCATCCAATGTCTGTGCTTTTTTTAAATATTTTTGAAGTTCTTCCATATCACCAAAAAATTGAAATTCCTCAACTTGTTTAGCATAAGAATCCAGTTCTTCTTGAAATCTTATTCTTTTCATTTTTAAAGCTTCTTGGAATTCCATAGATTTCTTTGCAATGATGACTTGATGTTCTTCTAAAACAGCTGGCATACGATTACACCATTGAATGGCTTGAGTTTGTAATTTTGAAACAATTGGTGAGATTTGTGTGTAGTCAGACACAAACATATATTTTTTGAGTAATTGTGTCACATCATGGATCATGACTGGTAAAGTTTTCTCACTGATTTTTTCAACTTCATCTTTGAGTTGAAATAATTGTTCAGTACTCGTCGGTGTTCCTAATGCTTTTTCACAAATGGCTTCGTATTCATCTACAACACTGTACAATTACATAATTTAAAAAATATTAAATTATAATTTTGTCACAATATTTACATATACGGAATATTAGCACACAAACAGACATACGCTTTGAGAAGAAGATGAAGTTCATGAATCATTTTCTCGACTAATTTTTCACGAATATCGATAGCATGATCGGTGAGTGTTTTGATGAGTTCATCACTATAAATATCAAACATCCCAATCTGAAGTTTACTGTCGTGTGAAATCCCTATCTCTTGACAAAGTGCATGGTAGACTTTCACTTGTTCTGCTAATTCATCCCAATTTCGTTCTTCATTTAAATATGTTTCTACTTCTTCAGAATTCTGTGCGTTCAGAAATCATGAAATTAAGTGTTAAAAGGTTTTCAGTGTGGACGACGAATTTTGGTCAAATTACATAATACGCATACCTCGGCATTGAAGAGAAATTTGTATTTGTTAAAAGTTTCAATGTATTGTTGTGGTCCTTTGCATTGTTCACGAAATGACTGAATCATCACTTTCTTGGCTTCAGCAACGACGTCTGGTGATATATTTGGCTTGAAAATAAAATATGAGAATAAATTATATGTAATCATTGTGAAAATATTTTGTAGCGTAATAATTAGAGAGAATATTTCTTGTACCTTAAGATGAAGTGGGACACCCATATCCACTGTACCAAATATACGGTTTTCTAATCTTGGAAAACTTTGTGACACTTCAACCAAACTATTCACAACATTGATGATCACAGTTTCCCATTCTTCGAAGGATGGGATTGGAATGAGACCACTTTTATGAGTTATAATCCGGACCAAAAGTTTAGGGCGATGTCTTGGCTCCTGCTCAGTATAGAAAAATACGTATTCAGATTATACAATACAACTAAAATTGGTTCAGATTACATTGAATGCGAATGGTGAGACTAAAATGAACGAAATTTTGATACCATTTTGCAGCAAATGTAGTTTTTAAACTCATTGAGACTGTCATGGAACAGACATTCCAAATTGTATTGCATGAGAGTGGCAGCACTATTGAAGAATGATCTCATTCTGGCTTCCTCTGTGGCTTTGGGTACCATATTTCTTTTTGCGGCCTATCAAAAAAATATACACATATTAATTGGCATTCGCAGTTAAGCATGGTTAAGTATCGCACTGTACATATTTCTGGTGGAGGAGGTAAATAGACGACACCCATTTGACACAGAACTTAATATTTGAATAATGGCATGGGAAAAAATTCCACGCCATGTTGTCTAAAATCCCTTGTTCTACTGTACTGGCTGATGTACTAATTTCTGTACCTGAATAAGTGTGTGTTGAATTCCCTTCATCCATTTTCTCATTAAAATCCCACGAATGTCTTCCACCATTCTCTTAGCCGAGTCTCTGAATTGGCGATGAGTGATCGCTTGCTTACGGTCAGATAGTAAATGACAATCCACATATTTCAAATTCCTAAAAAAAATAATTCCAAAAATCGTATATGGTAATTTAATTGAGATTCAATTATGAGAGGTACAAATATGACTACGACTACGACTACGACTTACGAGAAAACTCCGACCCAAACACTATTCACATAACCCAAGACTGGATTAAAGGAATGAAGATTCCGTAGAAGTCTTCTTTGATTTTTAAGAAAAGTGTAGTGCCATGGTTTTGGTACAATTCTTAGTGTTTCATCATGTCGGAGCCCAGAGTCAATTTCCGGTTCATTGTGTTTATCAGGTTCATGAAGAACAAAGTCCACCATGGCCCTTTTAACAGCCACACGATAATCATCACAAACTTCGTCCGAGATTTCTAGTGCTTCTGCATGATGTTCTTCTTTCAATGCTCTTGGAACTAAATGCCAAATATTGTCCAACCAAGATTGTTCCATGACACCAATATTCACAGCATCCAGGCCATTATGAATATAAAAATGATAGTGCATTTCCCCCAAGTCACTCTCATCTGGAGTGTAGCCCAATTCTTCATCTATTTTATCTTTGTCTAAAATCCCATCCGTTTCAAATGAATCACCCATGGTACGGTAGAGTTCATCTGCTTTTGTGTTGGATTCAGTCGGATGCATTTTATAAATTAATTTTACAAGGGCACGACGAAATTCTTCAGATTTTTTTTGTACTTCTGCCCATTCCTTAGCTTTCATGTTTGGGGCTTTTTTCTGTCTTGATTGTTGAAGGACTTTTTCAATATTAAAATTATCAACTGGTTTTTGGAGTTTAAGACCAGGAGGTGGATTGTATCTATTATATTTAAGATTAAGATTAATATTTAATTATAATAATATAATATTTAAGATTTAAGATTGTATTTACAAATCTTCTTGTACGACTTCGGGCCCCTTATTTGATGCTCGGACGAGGATTGTAGGGGGTGCAGTGATTCGAAATATATCATCAGCTCCACATCTCATTCGTTTGAAACCTTTCCCTTTATTATTTTCAATACATTGCATAGCATTTCGGGCCCCGACTCCTCGAGTCTCCATTTCTTCCGTCGCTTCTGATTCATCATTGTTCTTCAGAATATCCTGTACAAATATTTTAATTTTTAAAAAAAAATCCACATCAAAATTTGCAACGGTCAATCGGACCGCCCAGAACTTTGCTCAGTGGAGATAGAAAAATCCCCTAGGAAAAAAACCCACGCCATGTTGTCAAAAACTCCCTGTGCAAGGCCAAGGAATTGAACCCCAGTCCCATCACGCCGAAACGACAGGACAGGCCGATACCATTATCACTACGCTTACTCTACTAAGCTATGTTGCCCATGCATGCTTAATTTTTTAGCATTACCATTATTTTTGCATTAAACAAACCAAAACGAACCTCAAGTTTGAATGGTCGATTGAATTTGAGGGACTGATTGGCAATAGAACGTTTTCCCTTTTGATTGTCCATTTTTTTCTTCACTTTTCGCCAATCCTTGGCTCAATGTCGGTGATTGATGGGTTTTCTCACCGACAGAATGGTAGAAGGACGCTGAAGTTTTCCTTTGTTGTATTTCAAAAAATTGAAATTATTTTTTTTATGAATGACTGACTGTCTCAAAATTCCTAAAAAGTTTTTGCAAGAACTGCATAAATGTGACGAGTGCTTCACTCGTTACTTCCTGACCTCACTTTCCATAAACAACTTTGTTTGGAATTTTCACCAGCTTAAAAATACCTTGGAGACGGGTGTCCCTTTTGGAGCCTATGAACTAATTATGTTACAGTTTACTGTGTTTGTCCTGCAGTGACCAAAAGTTTGCAAAAATATTGTGTAACAACATAATTCAGTACAAGTTATTTCGAAATATGAAATAATACAGTAAAGAAACAGCTAAAATTGCGAATTTTTATATAATTGAAGGTTCAGACGATTACATAATTTCAATTTCTGAGAGTAAGTTGATGATGACAATTAAGAATGCCTTGTTGTAATTGCTCAAGTTACATTTCAGACATTTCTAAAGAATTACGAAGTGTCTTTTCTGAAATGGTGTAATTTAGAAATGCGGGCTTATCAATTTAATGCATGGCAGAATGTACAATTAAGCGATTTCAGTAATAAATATTTTAATGAAAATTAAATACTGTCCTAAAGTGAAGAGTAAAAATAAATAAATTATTGTCGCGTTAGTTCTTGTACGGGGTGGTTCATAACAGACAACGTCTCCT
The DNA here is from genome assembly GCA_034698835.1 of Protaphorura tricampata. Taxonomy (NCBI): domain Eukaryota; kingdom Metazoa; phylum Arthropoda; class Collembola; order Poduromorpha; family Onychiuridae; genus Protaphorura; species Protaphorura tricampata. The sequence continues at coordinate 22,397 of JAQGCB010000230.1, forward strand.
CCAGCAGAGCACGGCGAATGTGTAACCAAATCGTATGTACATTGATTTTCTGCCACAAACTCATCATAATTCCGCCGTGAAGATTTATGAAAAAGCTAGGTATTCTCAAAACTCTGACGCACGCACGTTGGCTGCAATTTTCTCATGATTGTACTTTACTTTACTTTATTATGTAGAATGTGTAAAAACTTACAATTTATGCGGCGTCGTTTTAATGGTACCAGTCACAAAGAACACACGAAAAGAAAGTTTTGATTAAATATACTCACGAGTCACGACCCACCCTAAATTGTAGACCTCATTAATTTTTATAGTCTTATTAGTTAATCAATTTCCTTCTTGAAGTTGCCTGCCGTGCGTCATCATTTCTATATGTGTATAAGACAAAAGATCATAATGTTTATAATTATAATTATTAGCTCCTTTGTGTTCATTTAAAGTTGCTGGAATAATCGGTTTCTCGTGCTGACAATGAATTTAAATTTCAGACAGATGATTTGGATCGGAATTCTCCCTCATACTTTATTGATCAAACTTGTAATTATATTCTGCATGAGCGGTTCCAGCCATTCATGCACTCACGAACTAAACAAATCATTCCAATATTTCGAGTAGAATCGGATCGTGCGTCAGCGTAAAAAAAATTGAAAAAATGTTGGACGAATTTGAACTTGGAATGACACGCGCTAACAATGGATAAACTGTGGTTAAAAGCAAGGGGGTTGAACCGGCTGTTAGTGTATTCTAGTCTAGAAAACGTGTACAGTATGGAATTTCACTCCATCCTTTCTATTCTTTTAAAGATTTATTAGGAGCTATTTTTTTAATTTGATATGAATACGTGGAATCACATCTCATTGTAAAAAAAGTTTTTGATATCAATTTTACCGACCAATCCATTTAAGCCCTAATTAATTATCCTAGATTTATTAATTAACCAATTTAGTTCTCAAAGTTGTTCATTCTGCTCAGCAGGGTTAATTATGGGGTTCCAGCATTGAGTTCTATGTTCTATTAGTTGGTGACACACACAACTTGCCATTCTCCGGAAAATTGATGCACGAATGTTTTCAATTGATACGTTAGCTACACAGCCATATAAAGTTGTACTCGTCACAAACTACCTTAAAATCCACACGTGTCGGGTCGTAATTTAAACATAATTATTGTTAGTTTAATTAATTTTATGTTCGACTCTGTGCGTAATTGTGGTCATAAATTCGTGAACCTATAATTTGTTAGCTAAGCATAACGCACAAACCGTAGCGTAGGCCATAACACGTACGTAGACGAAAGTACAGATTCCGGGTTAACACAAAAAATAATAAACGATTTTGATTATACTAATGGGGAAATTATGCGTACTTGTGGCCTTTGGGTCAAATAAATTTACTCCACGCTACTACATTAGTGCAGTAGATCCAGGGTATGAAAATACAGGCTGATCTACGAATGATGAGCATTTAGTCGATCTTTCGTGCATAACCAAGTTATTTTTCGTAGAAATAAAATTGTATGAACCACCCGGTACGCACACGGGCACACGTGGATTATGGATGTGTCTGACTCTAGGGCTCAGAAAGTCTGAAAATTGGATGATGAGAGATGAAATGTGTATAAAAGCATTGTTTTTTTTTACAATATTTGCACTGAATACGAAAAATCTAATTACACACGAGAGTAGATTTATTTCATGGACAACTCAATAATTGTCAGAAACAAATTAGGAAATAAGTCGGCACGCAGCAGTTAAATACCGAGGATGAGCATGAGCAGGTTGAATTCGATAAAGGACTAAGAATGTCGATCTATTTGCATTCAAAACCTGAATTTTATGGAACATTATGGGAAATAAATCAAATCGTGGATGAATTTTTAATGAGGAGATGAAGTCACGAATTGTCTCAACGTGTAAAACTGTATAGTTCTACTAATAAAGATGTGTTAGCGGCATTTAAGCCTTTAACAAGCAAAAAAAAACAGGCATATAAATTCTTTGAACATCAAATCCTATAAAATGAGAGTGCTCCCTGATCTTCACTGTACTTCCGAGTTTCCAGTGAAAACGAATATTAATAGAATCATTTTCAAAATATTTTACGGCATGATGAATTCCATCAAATTATTACTGTGTATCGGTGCATTATTAGCTGTGGCAAATGGATACGGGCATCGGTATTATTACAATCCGCACACTCAAGAAGTTCAATTCTGGATGCATGTACCTGGTCAAAAGGAACCTACCGTTACTAGCAATTTTTTGAGAGGTAGGTTGTGCAGTTATTTTGTACACCATTAATTTCTTCAAATAATTTTTATAAAGTCAAAACTAAGTCCGTTCCTGTTTAAAAAGTCGCTAGAAAAAATTATTGGGTTAACAAGGTCCAATAATTGATTAGCAATAAATATTTCGCATTATTTAATATTTTTTTTCCGCAGAGGACCCTGGCCTTTGGCAATACCGTGATGGCACAACCGGGCAAACAAGATGGAAGTGCAAGCAGGATTCGTACTACTCCGAATATCTCAAAAAGTGCATTTGGACTCCAGCTTACTTTTCCCGCAAACGTTTATAATAAATAGAATTTAATTTTTCATTGTTTTCTAATTATTTCAATTCTTCCGTTAGTTTGGCTTTGGCTCAGGCTAAATTACTTCATGGTTGAATAAAAAAAATTACATTTAACATTTACATTTATTAACACAAGACTGATTTTTCATATTTCTGTCATATGAGTGTTACGTATAGGCTGGGCAATTTCGGGCAACCTAGAATTGGAAGGCAGAGTTCAACTTCCAGAGCAGAGCGAGATAAAATATTTTAACCTCTTCATATTTCGAATTTTTTTCGTTTATGAAAACGGGGCATTGCGGGAATAAAACTATTGAAAAACCCCAAAATGCCCTGACGACCATTATAGTGCATGGATAAATAATTTTTTTAAATATTTTTATTCAACTTTTCTCGGTTGCTATGGTGATTATGATTTGTATTTATATTTTTGGGACTGAAATTGAGTGAAATCATTTGTACTTTAACTTTTCTACGGGATACATGTTTGTGATTTTTGTCGGGGTGAAAAAATAAGTAGTCAGTTCGGTAGTGGTCGAAGCTTGCCTTGAGGATGACCCGTCTTGCACGCTACCCAACCTGGACGGGGCACTCCACTTCCGTCCAGGCCTGGACCTGTTCCTGGAGTCGGAAACATTTCTTCTGGGTCCAGCTGGAAGGGCTTTGGAGGAATCGACCGTAGAATGGGACAATGGAGTGGGGCTGACGGAAACGGACATCGAGACCATGAGCGCTTAGACTATGATCATGGTGAGGGCAATGGGAATGGAGACGTAATGGGGTCTCCCAAACGTAGAAGTCTTCCAACAAATGGAATTTTTGACACCAGTCAGACTTCGTGAGAAGGTACGTCTAATATTACAACTTAAATTGTTCGAATATAAAAATATTCAGCTGGATGGAAGGGATTCTTGATTTAACTTTCATTGGTGATTTTATTGGGCTAGCTTTCTAGAATTATTAATGGTGGAAAGTTCTTTTTAGAAATATACCCTAAAAGCAAGTTAGGAAGTTTAGAACTCCAAATTCTCAGTCTTTATTTTTTATCAAACAGCGAGGGTAAAAACAGCGAGAAAATTTCATGCTAAGAACGAATCATTTATTATTGATTTGAATTGTAGGTTGTCGCTGATTTGAAGTCCTGGGGACTTAGCATTGCATTCTTCCTAGCCTACGCATGCGGCTGGTAGAATTTGACCCAACGAGAGGATAATTTTCAGCGATGGGCGTGGGGCTTGGACCGAGGCTCATCGGTATCGACAACGACAGTAAGGCTACTTGGACACTGGCATTTAGATGTATGTATTTTATTTTAATTATTAGCCCGTGGACGCAGTCCTGTAAAGGGCTTATAAGATTGTCCTGTCCGTCCGCAACGCGCTCCTCTTAGCTTACATCTATGTGCATTTATAAGGACCGTTTTACACTAATGGAACACACTCGGAAGCAGTCAGAATGCCATATACCTTAGAGCAATACCATTGCACAGTTGATGTCTGTTATTTGCAATGAGATAGGCAACACGAAGCTACTTCAAATATTCTGTTCATAGGACTGCAGCATTGCGAAGCAGAATGGGGAAAATTAACATTAAGGTCAGAATGCTACTTTCATTAGAGCAACTCAGCTTTATCCTGGTCTTTGGTTAGACAGGAACATGTAAAGACGAGCACGTTTAACTTGAGGGTAAAGGTGTTTGGAAGCATCCAACTCTCCAATATGGGATAATCATAATATTAATGG
>JAQGCB010000231.1:0-26680 GCA_034698835.1 Protaphorura tricampata
TTGCTATCCCCACAGTAAAAGAAAATTTCTGAAAGGTTTCTTATGCCAATTTGTCGGCCAATCCGTCATATATGATTAATAGTTCAGACGGATATTGTCTCCCTTCTTTCGGAACCACCGGACACCGGAAAACGTTTTACCGGTTGTCATAAATTTCTCAGGTTGCGGTTTTATTATGGAACCAAGGGACCGTAGAGTGTAGCAAGTTCTATACATATTTTTTACATAATACTTTGGTGGGATGTTTTGTTTCACAAACTTCACATTTACATCACACCCGGTTTCAGGTTGATGAATCAGATTAGATTAAAGCATTTTGGTTGTTTAAAACGTTGTTACAAAAAAATGGAACGTCATTTGTATTCGTATGATCATTAGTTCTACTCCGGGTCTATGCCAGTTCGTCAGTTCCATTGTCTCTTGTCTGATACATTTTTTTTATTTCCAAATAATTTCAGATTCCATTTGATGTAACGAGAAAGTTGGACGAGGTACGATTACTCGAATCCAGGAAATCCGCTCGGTTGGCTGATCAGGACGGCTTTGACTTCGCTCGGTTGGCTGATGTGGCGGACAACCGGAAGCGCAACCAGCAAACTTCTTCTATTGACGTCCCCAGAACCAGCAATATGTGAGTTTTAATTTAACTAGCTTCTACTATTTACTATTTCCAGGGACAAGGTATTGGATTCGGCAGTCGGTGGTACATGGTGGATCAAAAGTAAGAGTAAATTCTAAATAACTTTTATACCACATCACATGTTGTGAGTATTTGATAGAATTGAAATACGAAGATGGTTCATAATGTTTCAGTTTCTCTTACTTTTGCCCCACAATGTATCTGACTTAATTAGTGTAGTGTAGACAATAGTACGACAATGACTAACGATTATCATAAAATCTAATGGGTTTGACTAGTTTGGCAACGAATGGGGTTACCGCATCGGTCAGACAGAAAAAAACGTGAATATGAAATAGTACTGGTGTGGGAATTGCTCATATAGGTTAGGATGAATCAGCAGTAGCGGTAGCATTTGCCGGGTCGGTCAACTAATTTAGGCATTAGTCAACTTTGTTGACTATTTTTTTCTCTGTATTCTGTTGGGTAGTTCCAGTCACCGAACTCTGCTGACAGTTTCAGTACTTTGCAGTTTTTATTACATATATGGTTCGTTTTTCTGTGGCTAATGCGTTGTACACTTGTACAGTTTTGTTTTGTACTCGGTCGGTCGGTACTTCATTTCATTCCCTGCCTGGTTTGGTTAGTAACCTGCTGTTTTTATGAGTCGAGTTTTGAGTTTTAAAGTTTCGCAAGACTGAATATTATAATCTAAAGGCAAAGGCAAAGGATGTAACACACAACACACAAACACTCTCTGTACTACAATTTGCAGTAGATTTTTTTTGTACGAGTATGGTAAAGTAATGGCAATGGTACATGAAGGATTTGATTGAAGAAGTTGTTTGTTGTTGTTTCGTTGACTTGATGGTTCGGGTCACTTGAGTCCAAAAAATCTTTTGGCTGCAAATGCTACATTGTAGTGCCGTTTTTCCGATGGATAGTGTCTTTTATCTCATATGAGTAAACGTAACGTGTAACACAGATTTGTGAGCGATTCTGTCTGAATTTCTGCTGGGTAGTTAGTTAGTAGGCAGGGCTAAAGAGCTATGGCACCATGTGTGAATTTATTAAGATTAGGTACGCCTTGGTTGGTTTACAAGTTCGACATCGACACAAGTGCGTAAAGAAATCGTGCAATGAAATGATCGTAAACTTGTACACCGGTAAAGCATAACAACCTCACATTCACATCACATCACCTGTCTTTGGCTTAATCGTCCACCAACCAGGCTGTAAATTAAATGGATGGAAGAATACCTAGTTTTTTTTCTTGAATTAATTTCGTTGATTTGTGGTAATTTAATTTTCATGCCATACTTGCAGTCTTATAGACCCTGCGTTCTCTGATAAATGGCTTGCGGGCTGTGTTGAAATAAGGTTGTTGTAGGTGTCAGGTTTTTGGTTCACTTCGTAGTAGTATAGTAGAGTGAATCCATTAAGATTTAACGTTAATGTGTTGAGTTTTACATTTACATACGATATGACGTTAAATTTTTACGTCACTAAACTATGACGATTCGACATGCCACCCTTCTGTATATTTTTTACTCTGAAGACTCTGATCCCACCCATGCCCACCCTTTCATTCTTTCTGTATCCAATTAGTAAATTAGTTTATCAGTTAATTAAATCCAAAAATTAATTTGAAGTATATATAAGAGCATTTTAGTCCTTCTCTTCTATTGTAGGTGCTGTAATTAAATTATGAATAATGGTCTTAGCTATGCATTGAAACATGACAGACATGTATGTAGTTTTTGTTTGAGTTCTCCTAACCTACATTCACATTAGAATTCCCATTCCAATTTCGCTTTCAATTCACTTCGCACATCACTGGCTTCATTGAAAGTCAATTAATTAAAGAGCAGCGATGCTTAGCTCAAGTAAACACTAAAAAGTAGAGGATGAGAGCAAGGTGCCAGAATAAAGCGATGCTAATGCTGAAGACGAGTGCCCATAGATGATCCATCTTTAAATTTAGATTTTGTCCAATTAAAGGACAAGAGAATTTATTAACTCTTGTAGTTTCTTGTTTGTCTTTTATTTATTTTATAAAATCCATTTTATGCTTGCGTTTACGATCAAGGGTGAGCATAGAACAATGCGCTAGCACTTTGAAATCAAAACATAACGATAATCTAAATAACAAACGTCGAGATGTTTATTAAATAAAAGTTTAGTTAAAAAGGTACGGCCGGCTGCGGCTCTTTGGGATTGGACTATTGCCAAAATTAAAGTTGATAAAAGTAAATGTGGATGTGAATGTGACGTGAAGCATCTGCCAGCCATTGCTGCATTGCATGAGTTTTGAAATTTAGAAAAATTAGGTGATTTGGCAATCACAAGATTGCTGCAAGATACCATGCCACCATGTCGAATCATTGTTACTATTTCTGAGCTCTTGCTCTGCAAAAGGAAGGACAAAGTCTAAGAAAGAAAAACCTCCTCACTTTCTTTCGAAACTTCAACTCACTTTCGTCATGAAATCAAAGTCTAAATAGGTTTAACCATGCATAACAATTTTAACAACAATGTTTCACAGGCACATAGCATTTTTAAGCCTTCGTTTCACATTACGTCACGTAGAACATAACATAAGCATTGGTACCGGTACTAGCTGTAAGCGCGTGTACATGTATTTTATACACTGTGAGCTACAATTTGCAAATTTTACTTAGCATTTGCATTTGCATGGCAGGAGAAACCAGAAAATGACACAAAAACAGTTGTGACGTCAGGACCGGCTTTTGTAAATGCTAAGCGCCACATGCAGCTACTACTGTGTGTACTGTGCCAAGTCAGTCAGCTTACGGCTGATGACTTTCCTGTGTCTTTTAGTAATTACCTTGCTTTTGCTGCCTACGTCTTGTCTTCTTCCTGGTAATTTAATTTATGACGTAGTCACATGAAGGAACTCATACTCATGGGATATGACATGACATGACTTTACAGGAAGATAAAACTTCCCCAGTATTTCTGTTTCTCAATCCATCCATGACCGCATACACCAATTAAGGCCAAGAAAAGAATCTTGATTTCAATTCCTCTTCAAGGACCTCGGAGACGACAACTCCGCCAAACCGACAACCCACTAATAAAAATAAAAGGAAAACTAGGTTTGTCCGGTTTCCTTTCTTCAAACTGAAACTTGACCTTGTCCCTGATGTACTATTTAAATAAAATCTTTTGGCACTTAACTCACAGCTGAGTAGTTTTAAAATAGCACAGGACATTACATTGGAAAAAGCAAGGTAAAAAAGCAAATGAGTCATTCACGGTGTCAGATAATGACAACAGAAGAGCTAACACATCTATTGGTTCGGCAAATGGTTAAACGGCAAACAAGCAAGCACAAGCACCAGGCAGTCTCTATCGAGTTCTACCGCTGCCGACTACCTAATAATTTATTAATAATGTTATGTGACATATCCGTAAAGTCAAAGTCGTAAGTGGTTTTGGTAGGCCGTGGCCGGGGAACGACATGATAAGAAAAAAAGATAGTACAAGAGTGTAGGAGTTCATCAATAAAATAATCAGACCACACAAGAAGGTTAAATAAAAATAATAACCAGAATTTTTTGATTAAATTAAATAATCTTTTCTTTCAAAACCTCCCTTCCGGCTGATTTGATCTCAGAAAATATTGACCTCTTATATTTTCATTTGTATGTTAGGGCGTTAGGGTATATACTGTTCTCATTTTCGGGTCTCTGATTTTGGCATTTTCCCATCAGAATCACTACGGTATATGGATACAAAGTGTAAAGTTTTCGCTGCGTGCAGATTTATTCACTTTAACGTAAAAGCTATGGCGTTTTACAATTTCAATAAATATTTTTATCACAACAGGTAAGGTTTATAGGAAGAGACGGTTCATTAGATTTCAAATAAAATAGTTTACCGTGTGGGTGGTTTTATGACTCGATTCTAACTTTCCTAACATATATTGGTATATTACAGATTTATGGCCTGAAACTACAAATGAACTGCAACATAGAGACAATTAGTAAGAATCAGGCTGAATACTCATGCATGACAAGCAGTGCAAACACGAAATACATACAATATACACTTACCGTTACCATTTGATTTGGTTTTGGTTTAAATATTTGATTTGACGACTACTGACTTAATAGTACCACGATTGGTTCCTCAAATCATGTTTCTGATTTTGAACAACAACAAATTAATTAACTTCTTGGGTTATACTGGACTGGTTGGTTGGTTGGTTTGGTTTTGAACGCAGACCTCACATCGCATCTGTAGTGTAGTTATCTGTGTGGTTAACATGCAAACATGAAGAAAGGAAAGGTTGATGATATGAAGCATTTAAAGGGTTAAGTGAATAACTATGAAAAAAAAGAAGAATAAAATAAACCGGTCAGTCCTCGGGAAATCAGCTGGTTTAGCTTTACCTTGTATGACCGGCCGGCCGGCCGGTGTAACAGCTGGCTAGTAAGCGCTACTTAAAAAGTATTAACCTATAGCTGTATGGTAGTAACCTATTATTATCTGAAAAAATTGGACAACTCATAAACATAATCGGTGGACTTGACTCGTAGGTGCACTGTGTGTGTATGATCGGTTTATTTTCCCAGGTATTGCTAAACATTAGATAAGTTCGAAAGAACAATGGAATGGAATACAACACACACAACCGAGTTTTACGTCAGTCAGTCTTTCCACTGATTATGATTATCAGAATTAAAACCTTCAAAAGTTTTTTTGGGTTTAATAAACTTTAAATTGACTCTCATGTTTAGAATCGTTTGCTCATTGGCGATTACACCATAACAAATGTAATATGTATGGGTGCACGTTCCATTATGGTTATTATTACAAACATGGATTTGTATTACTGACAAAACTGCAGAATGTGCAATTTGAAATTGTGCAAAGTCATTTACTTCCCTTGATGATGATGCATTGGCCTTGTTCCCTTGTTCTTAGTTAGTGGCAAGAATTTCAAAATAACTTTAGTCAACTAAACGATTATTGGAAAAACCCTGGAATCGAAACAGTTCAAGGGTTACATACGATACTCGGTTGGAATTGGGGCGTTCACATTCAAAGTCCAAAAATAAGTAGTGCAGGCAAGGTAGGTTGGAAATTGACCATTGATCAGGATGGCTTAACTCAATTTCCAATAACGACGTGAGGTTGTCCAGACCTTCAGTTCCAAGTTCCAATTCATTCCCCATGTGATCCTTCAATGTCCAAATACGATCATTTGCAAATTGTTGCGTCTCTGACAGGAAGTTTAGTTATTCATTTCGCTCACATGTGTTTTTCGCCTGATTTGATATGAAAATATTATAAAGTCTTCCAATTTCTGCATTTATCCTACGTTAGTTTGGATTTATTTCGCAATTAATTGTGGAATTCATATTAATATTCACCTCTCTATCCGCTTTGTCTTGAAAATATTCACACAAAAATCCTAATGAAATATTAATGAACCTCTCCCATAATTACCAAGGGTGGAAATGGTGGAATCTATTTGTAGACAGGCGGTTGATGATAGTGGTGGTGGTATTGGTGATTAAGGACACAGGACATATTAGATAGAAGGTTTATGGTTTTGCTGGTTATGGTTTAGAAGAGTGAGTATTGTTGATTGTTATTGTTATGGTAGGCAAGTCATAGCATGGGACTCAGTCAGTCAGAAATATTTGCAACATTTTTGCAAAGTGTGAAAACTTTCACTTTTTCCTTCCCATACTTTTATTGCTTTGGGTTCGGTCTTTAGTCTTTAGCATTTTGGACTTGGACTTTGTATTTATATTCCTTCGTTGTGCCTGCCGCCGGTATGTACAATATTACACACCACTACCACAACTTCTACTACTACAGACAGGTAAACATTGTTCTTGTGCAAGCCGACAACGCCAACGACACTGATAGGGACCGTCGAGGACGAATAAGAAATAGAGAATAAAGTTACCTTAGAGATATACATTTCTCTACACTACAGTATAGTTCGTAACAAGGCCATTAGCAAACTAAATTGTTTAGGTTATTAAGGCTTTTTCATTGTGTACTCCTGTTTACACTATTACACTATACGCACTCAGTTTCAATTAACGTAAAACATGCAATGGCTATGTGGCATGTGGAATGCAGGTCAGGTAAGGTTAGTTTAGTTGACTAGACTAGCCTAGACTAGACGGTCAGGAAGGAAGTTGAAATGGGAGGAAGGGATAATAGTAATAGACAATTGTTTTGATTTGTACAAATGTTGTAGTGTTTCTTTCATTTTCTCATTTTTCTTGTATTTTAATGTACGACACGTCGTAGGATTTTGGGACGACTGACTACAAACAATTTGTTGCCTCGTACTTCTCACGTCTTTTCCTTCTGTTCTGATATTAATCAGAGAGATAAAAACGTAAAGAGAATAAAAGCGTATATAGTAGATACGATTGATAAAACTAACGTAAGTATCCGCCGGTAGATAACATTGTTTCAAGAATTGTGCAATGAAATGCCAATAATGTAAAGCAAATTGCAAATGCCGGCAATACTTGCAAACGAAGGGTAGTCACAAACGCAAAGCATTTTTTTTCTGCAATTTGCTATTGCACAGATTTCTGTATTTTTATGGAATCGGAGTAAGGACGAGGCAGGGCAGTTCAGTGCAAAGTACCGCAAGAATGGTAGGTTCGATAGAATAATAAATGAACCCGCATAATTTGATTCCAAATTGAATGAATGGTTGGTAACCTAAATAAATGTGACATGAACGAGCATATCGTCTCTATGAATAAAGAAACAATAGAATTGGAAAACTGGTGAAATAACAAAATGCCGATAGATGAGACTCACTGAGTCGTGTACTTCGGAATATTACTATTACTATATACAATACTGTGTAGAGTCGAGCTCTTTTAATCCACCTTACTTTACTTATTATTTTGATGATTACGAGCCTTGCATATTAAGAAATGCTTGGCAATAGAACAAGGACAAATTATATTTTTATTTCGAGTGCATTATTACATTGTAACTAAGTCTTGTTCTCTCTTATTAACATTTTTTTTATTAGGTTAGCTTGCCATCATCGCATCAAAAGTGAAGTTGAGTGTTATGTTAAGTGTAAGTTAGTGTAACAAGTCCTTTAGTTCTGTGCAAAGCATAATAGTATTACTATTGACTAATTTTTGAGAGTACGTCCAAGGACACACCATCGTCCGTCTTCACGTTGTTGTATTAAAGTCAAGTCGTGGAGTAGTATAGTAATAGGTGACTTGTAAATAAATTTAATGTTCAAAATATTACTTCATCATCAACACCCATAGCGTCACTATCTTATTTACCGCAGAGTTAGGCAAACATGGACAAACATGGGGTTGTGGGATTTTGACTGTCGTACTCTTACCGTAGAGTTTTGGTATGATTTCTAACACATAAAATGAAGAATATAAAGTACAATGCATTAATGCATTCATTTAATAGAGACCGTTGTTGGTGGTGGTGGTATGGTATTGGATTATGAATTTTTATGTGGTCGTGTTGGGAAGCACTTTAATTTTTTAGATGAAACTCAATGACGACGGTGACGACGACAATTAATTTCAATGATGGTTAGGTTAGTTTTATGTAAAGTGCAAAGGTCGTTATTACTCAAGAATGGTTAGACTGAGCGGTTGGTGTTGGTGCGTCGTAATTGTTGTCACTTGTCGAGCATTTATGAGGATTGCATTGTTGAGAAAGTTTCACATGGGGAATGGGTGATGGCATTGATAGCTAGTGTTATTTGCAAATTTTACGAGCTAACGCAACGGGAAACAGACGGTCTAGTACATAGCCTAAGTACATGTGTGTCTAGTCGTCGTTTCGTAGTTAGTACTTCAAAGTCAGCTAAGTCTTGAACAAAGGAATTAATTAACTCGGTCGGTTTAAATTCAAACGATACGAAGGTGTTTACTAAAATTTTGCAAACGCGTAAGTTAATATATCCGTTTGCAAAGCAAAATGGCCCAATTAAAATCTGGTTACTGAAGGAGTAATGTAGCGTAGGTCGGAAATGGTACTCTTTTTCATATTCCTATTGTCATTGTGACTTCCAAATTTCATGGCTATCTGACTGAATTCTGAAAGTAGTTATTTCCTTATGAGCATTCCCAAACCAAAGTATTTATAGGACAGGAGAATATTTGTGTGGCTTTATTTAGGTCAATGGTCAATTGTAATGGCTTGGGCCATACGGATTTCCAAATTTGATTTCTTTCAATTCTGCTCTGCAGCTGAGCAAAACTGTTTTATTTCAAATTTCGAGAACTCACTCTCAGTGTACAAACTGCTAATGACTTATATCAATAGAAGCCACTTTACCCGGATACTGGATATCACCAGATTATTGGCGTAAAATGGCAAGAATCCAATAAATTCATGAGACCAAGGCCAGTCGCCAGTATAGTATGCTATTGTAAACTGGGTCGAATAAAGTGCAAGTAATTAAAGGAGTTCTTACATATTTAGACATGTTATTAATGTGAATACATATTTATGAATTTTTTTTGGATTTGATTTGGATTGACAGGTCTAGGAAGAGACGTCCAAGCTCAGGGGCTCTTTTCCAACCGCTCGTGTCAGGCCAAGGTGAAGAGGACGTAATGGAGGATGAATGTGCAGCCGCTATGGTGCTGATGAGTCTTTCCTGTAGTCCACACTCTCCACACTGGGAAAACAACGGTAAGGGATTAAAAACAATAAGGGAAAATTGAATAAATAAGTATAAAAATGTTGGTTAATGTATTTTATATTACGTAACGCAACACTACATACATAGACGAACGACGTGTATGGGCAAATGGGATGGATTCATGGTTTGCGTTTGGTTTGAATGAGAGTGACACACATTTGTATTACATCCTTTTGTTTTTGTACTACGATACGATACGAACAAGTCATTCCAGAAGGCAAGGCAAGGCCATAGGTTGACAAGTGATTTGAAATGTTACATCAAGAGATTTTTTTTAAACTCTCGATTTCCTTTGCACTCACATTCACATTCGCAAGCATTCCTGGTCTGGTCAATAATTTCTGATCTGGTGTCTGTTTCTGTCTTCTGTTGTGAGACCAACCGGGTGGCCGGCTCATGGACACGAACATGAACATAGACAGGCCTTGGAGATTTCCTTTAAATAATTTAAAAGGCAAACTTATTTGTGTGTATGGCAATGGCATGGTTTTTAACGAACCGGTTGTTAAATTTATGTATGGATGTGGCGAATTTTGTTTTTACTCTTTAATTGCATTGTCAATGAGGAAACGATAGATTGATTATCCATCGGAACGGTATGACATTCAATGCCCATTGTTAGATCAGTCAGACTCAGACTTATTTCATGTATGTACGTACGTATTTTTTTTAAACTGGTATCCCCGTACACGTTAGTTGGACTGGGTTACACTAATCTCGATTCTTTTCATTCTTTATTCCATTTTCATGGCCATGTTTCGTTACAAAGGATCGATGTATGTATGGTAATGGAATGTCGTCATTCATTTCATTTATTTTGTGATTACTACGATTGCCATTTTGAGGAGAGTGGACGATGCCGCTAGACTAGACTGCTTGGCACATGCACGATAAAATTAAAATTTTATGTGTGTATTTTGTGGGTTGGACAGAGTGTTATTTAGTCGGTCGGTAATTTCGTTCGTTTCCTCGTGTCCTGCTCCAAGCGATATAAATTACGTTATGTACGAACACGAATTTATGACCAAGCGTGCGATACTGCAGGCTGGCTTGCTTGTTTTTTGTATTCCGTTCTGTTCTGTTTTTCATGTACGCATTAACTTTTTGGAAAGGATTGAAAGGATTTGGACATGGATATAGGGTTGTAGAGTGCAATTAGAGATGTAAATGTAAAATGTAACGTTAAAAGTCTCTACGTGATATCCTCTGTTTATTTCATCTTAGCAAGTCATAGTCAGGTCAGAACTTGTCAAGTCGTTTTTATTTATGAAGGAGAGAGAAAATACAATAATATTTTGGATTCAATTTCATTTAATGTCGTCCAAAGATTAAGACTGACTACTACTACTCTCGCCAAGGATCATTTTTGTCTTTGTCCTGTTCACGTTCCTTGGTTTATGGCCACGACCGACCTTAGCTTTGTAAGCTTACGAACTGTACCTGATTGGATTCAATGGGATCAAGTGGACATTTTCTGAAGGTATCACGTGTTCGATCAAAGGTCTCTTAAAGGAGATTGACAGCCATGCAGGCAGGGTCACTCACGAGAAGCTCTTTCGTTCAATTTCAAACAATCTAGGGAAACAATAATGCATTACATTACCGTAATGAATCAGCACAGAAAATAAAGAGGTTTTCCAAAAACCTACAAATGAGCAAAGTGGATTCACGATAGGTTATCTTTCTGGTTATCAAAAGTTTGCTGACTGACCGGCCGGCCGGCTTAAACGAGAAACTTTAAAAGATAACAAAAACAGACTTTTCGAAGTAATTTTAAATATACGGTAGGTTTGGGTTTGCTCTTTGTTCAAGTTCATTACATGCACCAAGCACTCAAGGCAGACAACCACATTGAGTGAAACTGGCAGCTGTTTTATTGTTTTTATTTGAATAACTTATAATAGAATTCACTTGCCTTTTAAATTCAATTAATCACGTGGTTTTTGAATGATACATTTACTGCCAATTGAATTTCATTAGAAGATTAATGAAAAGTATAGTTGAAGATTGAGAAGCAAAACATGGTGGCGGCATGACATGAATTCATTTGAAGAAAAACAAAACCTTGTCACATTTTTATTTAAAGCCATTGAGATGAGAAGCTAGAGATTTTATACCGTACAACCGTACTATGATATGACATTGTGTAGAATATGTATATCTCTTCTCGTTTAATTGTAATAATGGAATGTAATGTAGTGCGAATGGAAGTGAGTGAAGGAGTAGTTGTAGTTGTTAGCCGTAGCCTTGTGCCAAAAGCCTTGAAATGTCTTAGAAGTAGTGAAATGAAAATAAAATGAAATGTAGGTAGGGTTAGTAGTTTTTTTAAAGATTGCATGTGTTGTGTTTGTGTACTTTATACATTGTAGGTTAGTTGTGTGTGTTGTCGGCCATTTCTACATTCAGGCAAAGTCTAGGTCATGTATACAGAAATGACAATATCGACGACGTCGCCTTTACCAATTTTTGGTCCAAAATTTTACCGTCCCCTTCTAATCCGAAGTTTAAGATCTCTTCCTGGAATATTCCGCCTAGGCATTAGGCATTGTACACGTTGCCTAGAACACATATGACTATTATAGGTTAGGTTAGATTTTAGATGCATGCACGAGCATTTTTTTATATTATGTGATGGTTGTTGTATAAAACTAACAACGTGTTCGCAGAAAGGAAAGGATTGGCAACCACTTCACTTTCATACACGTGACATGGTCCCCTAGGAAACAAGATCTTGGTCTTGCTCTTGCTGCCTTAGCTAAATTGAACTGTACCAATGTACTTAGTTGAACGAAATGCTTGTTTCATGTTTCTTCCGTCATTCTCAAGGTCTTTCCTCGTGCATGAATGCATAGAATTTTGTATTAGCTCATGCAGTCCATTCCATCCAATTAAATGGACAACAATGCAATAATAGGATACCTGAAAGGATTCAGGATGTGATGTAGCTAGTGGTAATGGTGTGACGGTGTGATAGTATGGATGGTGCAAAATGACTGGGCCGGCCGGGGATGCATCAGCTGAGTTTTTAAAGGATATTTTTTATATCTCATTTGATAGTTAATGTTTAAGGGTTTCCATAGAATAATAGCCTACTCGAAGTGTAAAATCTTATATTCAATATTAATATATGATAATTGTACCATAGCGGAAAAATTGTTAGGTTTCCCTTTACGGGAAGAAGTGTTGGAGAATTTAGGCAATTTTTCAATTATAAATTGTCTACAATTTTTGAACCAGAATATGAACAAAATAGCACTGTGTATTTTTAATATCGACTTAGTTAGCCCTTCTTTTGGGAATTGGAATGCAAGGGCTTGGGATTTGAGACAAGGGCTGCCAGTGCCAATGTAATCGTATGTGAATACTAGAATAACACTAGTCACTCAGAGTAAAGGCTTAAACATGTGTCTTCTGATTAATCATGCACGTGCAGTTTTTATATTTTGTATTGCGAAATGCCAAATTGCAGTCATGAAGGAAGGAGAGACACTTTGATTATGGATTGCAGTTTTGTGAATTTTTTGCGAATTTCGGGAAGCTGGTTAACCATGGGTGGGCGTTGTTTTTGTAACACTACTGAAGCTATTGCTAGGTTGGGTTGGAAGGATTTGTTAGCAGGTTGATATTTGAGCTGACTAGTTAACTTTAACTAGTTAGGGAATTACAAACAATGCAAGGTTACACCATGGGCTGGCATGGATGGCTTTAAACCATTATTGTATTATTCTCAAGGTAAATTACCAATGTGCTGAAAAGGTTTAAAAGTGGGTGCAGATTGTTGGTGAATGATAAGCAAGCATAATATGCATAAAACGTAGGAAGGAATAAAATGGCAATAGTAAACTTGTTTGCTAGAAATAGTAAATGGCAAAGAAGGTAGTTTAAAAAGTTAGTAAACAAAGTTTTATATTTTGTGTAGGTGTAGTTACATTCTACAATCACGGCTGCTAGAATTTTTCTCACGTCCACCACGACGACATTGTAAATCACAAATAAATGTTTATGACTTTGCTTGGGAACAGTTTTGCAAAATATGTATAAAATCCGTATGTATTTTTATTTCTTGTGTTTACGTTTTGAACGCAGACATACTTCGTGAGAGTTTTGATTTGACCAGCGAAGCGAAGGAAAGGATATTAATATTTAGAGCTTTTAGTCTTATGGCCACTTGGCCACCAAGTTGAGTTCGTAGTCGCGTCTTGTCCTGTCCTGTCCTGTAGAAATGGAAAACAGGACGAATGAGTGAGAATCAAAACAAACAATAAATTGCGTCCTCTGTTCTTATCATCAAATTCATAAACTGCTGACTGATGGTGTTGCTGTTGGTGTCTTTGCTTGCAACGCAAGTCAGCAAACGACATCCACAGGGACTTGGTTCTTTAGATTTTACTAACCTCGTTTTTTTTACACGAATAGAATGGATGGTATATGAATTAAAAAGTCTAGTCATGGATTTTTATAGGAGATACGGCATTGATCTCAAACTCAAACCAATAAAGGAGTACCTTGTACTTGAACGATTTAATTTAATGATTGACTGGGTCTGTCAGTAAATGGCTTGGTTTTCCTATTTCTTTCTCAGTTTCATCTCCAAGTCCCAGTAGCCAAAGTAAAGTTTTGTGGGTCATAAACAATATATATTTTTAAAAGTGTACGGAATGCACACATGTTTAGTTTGGCAATTTTGCTGACGACTGCAGAACGCCCTATTAACATATTAAAGTCTGCTATACCGTATCATTTTAACATAACTCGTCTGAAGACCCCATTTGGAGTCCTGTTCATTGTCGCGAAAGCTCTTAATTACGCCCAGGTCCAAAAACAGACCAAATTATTCTCTTGTCAAAGTCAAAGGCGAATGAAAAATAAGTACGCATCCTATCCTGTTTAGTGGCTACGTGTTGTCGAACCATGGTTTCGTCGTTGTCATTTGTCTTATTAGTTTTGCATGTAAGTCTCGTTAATTGCAATACCAATTGACAATTCAATCCATTTTCAATGAGGTTAGGTTGATTGCATTGTCAAAAAGTTATTAAGAACCATGTAATGTACGTATGCATCCATGTAGACTATAACATGGTATGGATGATTACCGGTAGAAAACTATAGTTAGTTTTTACATGTTAGAAGCATTGGACATTTTGTGTTTATTATTGTTAGTTTGGTCATGTATGTATGATAGATATTGTGTAATTATGAAGAATAAAGAAGTCATTGGATTGGTAATGTAAATGTTAATGCTCTTACTACTACACTTTGCTTCTATATCATCCTCTTGAACCTGATGTCATTTTAATGACTGACAGCTAGCTAACCAAGCCGGCCGACTCATGATTCTGGTGGTTGACCTCTTTATACCGTGTGTCCGTGTGTGCTCTGCGACGTAGTAGTGATAGTAGTAAAGTAGTACTGCTCTGCAGCATTAGGTGTTGAGGAAGAATTTTTATTTCCTTCCTATACATGATATGGATGTTTGCGGCATATATGAGAACATGAAACATGAGTACTCGTACAAGTGGAGTATATTTGGTGACATGAAAGTTCATTAAGTCCTTACAAAGGTTAAAGTAGCGCGGCGTATTAGCTCAAGCCGGCTGCTGAAGATTTTTTTCTGCTCTTCTAAATGACGATGATATTTTGGTAATGGCAAGGAATTTATGTAAACTAATCATTAGCGAATTATGAAATAGTTAAAGTTTAGGTTCAGAAAATAGTCTAATTCCTTGCGTGCAAGGATTATGAAATAAATTAAGTATGACGTCGGAATGACGGTAACGATTGACGCAATCGTTTTAACAAGGGAGATTTCTGACATTTGAGCTGTCATGGTCATTAAATGCAATATGCAACACTGCAATGATATTCTGCTTACGAGTAAAGAATAGGGAAAGTAGTTAATTGTGTCAAATTTTTCCGATACATGGAGATTGCGGATGTAGCATAGCAAAGGACACCCCCGGATGTCCAGACACTTCTTAGTTAGTCCATTGTTATGTTAGCTTCTTTTCTGTGCGAATGACTGACATAGTTTTATGACATAATGCTATTCCGATGTATTTTTGTATTTCATGCAGTTTTTTTAATTGTATTATAGGAATGGCTTCCTCGTCATGGAGCTCTTCCAGCTCCTCAGGAGCCTCTTCCTGGTTGAGCACAACTCATGGACAAGTTGGAAGTTCAAGCTACCCTGGAGAGACCACTCTGAGTAATTGTAGCCCAACACCATCATCTTCAGATGATGGGATTGAGAGTGACGGTGGTGAGTGGGAAGAGCCAAGGAAAAAGAAAACTAAAGTTTTGTTCAAATGTACTTGGCCTGGATGTGCTTTGATGAAAGATAGCTGCTTCGAGATTGAAGCCCATGTTCGTTATGTTCATTTAGGGTAAGACAACAAACCAGCATCCTTAATTT
This sequence comes from Protaphorura tricampata, assembly GCA_034698835.1. Classification (NCBI taxonomy): domain Eukaryota; kingdom Metazoa; phylum Arthropoda; class Collembola; order Poduromorpha; family Onychiuridae; genus Protaphorura; species Protaphorura tricampata. Next base: position 15,739 of record JAQGCB010000231.1, read on the forward strand.
ACTTTGTTTTTTTTTTGACAAATTTATGATGGATAGAAATTAAAAGGTCATTTCGTTCTGTAATATTAAAATAATCTAATTGGGATATTCAAGTCTAAGATATAGTACCGATTATAAACCTGTCCGAGCGACCGCATACATATTCCGGTGCGACAGACATTATTTTCCATTATAATCAAGAGCACGCCTCACCAGTCAAAAATACACTATAATTTTTCTATCGATATTGACCCTCCTACTCAAAAATCTTGTAATAAGGTTGTGTACGGAAATACTTTCGGATAGCTCCATATAATATTTCTGAAGTGATAGCATTTTTGGGTGGAGTCCTTTAGCTTTACGAAAATAGTTAATAGATCAACACAAAATTCAATTAATTTTGTGTCAACAAATTGTTTGAAGGTTCTGTTCACGCGTAATTAATTGTTTTGTTCTTGTTGTTGCTCATTTTAGGCCAAAGAATGACGGATCGGGAGAGCATGAGGAAGAATTTTACTACACGGAAATTGAAATTGCTGATCTCTCACCTTCGTTCAGTGGTGGCAGCGGTTCGCCATCCATGGGTTTGGGAATGGCGTTCTCACCAACGCTGTCACACATGGACATGGCTCGGCCACCCTCCGAAGGTCATTTGACATTTCATTTCACTTTCTAGAAATCATTAATTGTTGTTTATCGGGCGGTCCGTATCAGTCGGCACGTGCGACTCGTGTAGTTGATTTTAGCAGTGGAAACCTTTTCCTTAATCCTTATCTCAAAGAAATATAATATGTAACAATGCAATAGGAAACAGAGCAGGAGACGATTGTTATATTGTATTGTTTGACTTTCAAATTAATGGTATTGTAATTTTCATTGCATTGATATTCTATTTTGGATTTTTTTAATTTGTTCATTATTGTCATTTTCCTGGCAATTAAAATCAATTCAGTACAGTATAGTACAGCATATCTCTTCTCAGCTCAGCTTGACTCTGATAGTTTCCTTTGTATTGTTATGCACAGTTAGTTTTGAAGTCAGCGTAATAATATAATACTTACTCTGCAATTGCGCACTTTTTTTATACGACCGTCGTTTAAACTCGACCTTGCAGTTGGTTTAAAGCTCGTGCACTTAATAACCGTACGTCGTACGTATGTAAAGCTTTTATTGTTTTGCAAATCAGGCACGTGCGGACTTTTCAGGAGTAATAGAAGTAATTTTTCTCCAGTAAGTTTCATGAAAACCGTTTAGAAGATTTTTTTTCTTTACCGATTTTAAATGCATGTATGTAATTTAGAAAAGCAATCTGTGTCTATTTCTCTGATTATCATTAACTCGTGAAACAAAATGGGAAAATTACTTAGCTTCTAGGAATCTGCGTGCATAGAATGTCCGAATGTTCTACAAAGATAGCTAATGAAGCTCGGAGATACCTGTCTGTGCGTACACATAAGACTTTGCGACATTTTACTACTCACTGGAGTATGTAAATAATAATTTACAATTTTGCGATATTGATATCTTAATGACTTCGTGCTTCACTTAAGCAAAGTAGGTTAATTTCAGTCGTAGAATAAGCTACACTTAACATTAGTCGATAGCTGGAAGAATAAGGTTAATTAATGGTGTTTCATGGATTTCTGTGTGACAGGAAGGTATCAAAGATAAGAATTCGGTTCGGATAGAAATGCACTCATTAATACGCTCTTACCATCAAAACATGCATGGTGATACAGTATGGCGTAGAAAATCGGCCAACTTTTCGATTGGCCTAGAGAAGGCTCATTTGATTAGTGCGAAATTATCTTTTTAACGCAGGTTTCTTGTTCATGAGAGATTGAATCCAAAACTTGCTTGCGGACTGATTTTTGATGAATGTAACATATTTCTAACTTCTATGTATTTTCTATACAGACCCTGAGTACAAATTGAGTCAAGTGCAACTGCAGCGCAAGTCTCCAAATGGAAATACTCATCTCAGCGCCAAGAAAAGGCTCTCACCAAAGTCAAGTCCAGTACGAAGGTAAAAACCTATACTTTTTCATTAAGTTATATTTCCTTGTGTTGTTGATTGATTAATTTATCTCATACTTTTATTGTTTTCTATTTGCAGACCTCGTGGCGATACCAAAAAGTGCCGCAAAGTAAGTGATAATTCCAAATAGGAAAAAATGAATGGGTAAAAATAGGGTAACAGAATCTTTTAACTCATAATTTCTTTTTACTAAACAGGTGTACGGTATGGAACGTCGAGAGGCTTGGTGCACTCAATGGTGAGTCTAAAAATGGATTTAACAATAATACTATTTACGACATTAACATTGATATTAGTAGAAGTTATTTACATCTTCACTTTATTTTATTTTCAGCAAATGGAAGAAGGCCTGCACTCGATTCGGTGATTATGAGGCAAAACAATGAAGAAAGAAAATGGAGACGGAATTTGATTGATTGATGATTAAAACGAATTCAGAAAAGGCAAGCTTAATTGTGCCAGCTCTGAAGCTCAGCGAAAAAAAATAGAGGGGGAAGAAGACGTCATTTGTTCGGTTTTAGCCAAATATGTGTGTAAAGTTACTTTACTTTTACTATTCGTAAAATCGTACTAAATTTAAATTTGAATGTTTAGTTTTTTTTAAAGAACAATCGATTCAGCTTCAGCTTTGTCTTGATTTTATCAATTACATAGCTGGACCGAATCACTAAATTATTCCCATGTGAAAGAGGGAGTGTTTTTTGATTGAGTATAAGGTTTTCACGTACTTATGTCCACTATAACAAACTAAAAAAACATCAAGTCAAAGAACTGCCGTATCTTTACTTTAGTTGTCGCTCACGTTCTTGTGTTAGACAAGAATTTATAAAAGTTCAGATGATACTGATGACCCCTACCAATCCCTTTTTCATCTGAGATCAACTCTACCGATTACCAGAAATCGGAAGGGTAGGAGTGCAATTTTTATTTGAGAATGTGCTAAAGAATTATGATACGTTATGCCAATTTTAGTTCTTTTGTTCATTTGTAATGTGCGCGGAGTATGTTTTTGTTATTCACCTACCTGCGATATTATTCGAGAGAGAGAGGGATTGGGAAGGAAATAATAGTCAAATACATTGTTAACGTTAATGTTAAATTAAAAAAAGTTAAATTTCAAAATCAATAATTTTACTAAAAGTGGTCGCACTCGAGCTGGCTCTAGGATTTCGATTTGAGTCAGAGAATAGAAATCACAAATCAAAAGTCCTTTTGCTGGCTTCAACCACTACTTTGTGTAATGTAAAACAAAAACAAATCAAAACCATAAGTCATTCAATCAAAATATTATATGCAAATCGATAATACATTCAAAAGTGAGACGACATCAAGAGACTACTATAAACCATTTGGTTTACACTAAATGTGTACCATTTGGAAATGTCTTTTTTAAAATCAGTCCTAATTACTGTAATGTTCATTAGACTGGAACAAAGACAGTGTGCAGACAGTGTAACAAGGAAGCAATAGAATTCTAGTAATATAAATTATCTTGTAAAACGCTCCAAATCACAATCATAATTTTTCATAATCGGGTAATGGCCCTTTTGGTTTTTTAAAGAAAAACATCCCTTAGACCGAACCCAGTATACAAAACAAACATACCACTTATTTCCCCCCACACACATGTGATGTGGGTTAGAAGAGAATCGTTAGCCAGTAGCCAGTTTCTGCAGTGGGAGCATTAGGGGTAATTTTCTTCTCTAAATGAATTTAAAAAATATCCTGTCGATTGATTCGCTCATTTAAATGAGGTAATACCTTGACCAATTTTATTTTATTTTGGAAAGACCCCACTGCAAAAATTGTTATTTTAACTCTCAGTACTAGACAAAGACGACGTTGAGAGCTCCATTGAGAACAAATGAAAGTATTTTTTAGTGAGAGAAACATTTTTAAAACTCACTTCAACGTCACACCGACCAAAGCAAACGGTAGTGTTGGATCATTTTCTGTGAAAAAAGAGTAACTTCCAAAATCTGTACATAAAGTTTTATTTTTTATTCTCTATAAGAATTTTTAAAATTGAAATTGGCAGCCAAAGATTTGAAGATTGAGAGGAGAATGTGGATTTAAGGATCAATAGTAATAATTGATTTTTAAAAATGATTATTATTTTTATTATACGGAATACTGATAACGTTTCGCCACTCGCCAGCTCCCTACAAAGAATAGTCTGATTTTTTTTGTTTTGTTTTTCGTGATGGAACTTATTTGATCTGAGCGTATCAATCTGACACGAAATGCATGGAGAAATGCAGACGATCTTACAAAGACATTAAAAAAATATCCCAATTTTTTTAAGTTACCTAGTTAGTTCTTTTAAAATCTACGTGTTAAAAAACTTTTAAATGAAGGAATTTAAAAGTTTACAAATAACTGTTAAGTTTTACATACATATTATACTTACCTATTTGTTTACCTGTGCTAGTGAGAGTGGGCATCCAATCTAGATTTTAGATTATAATTTAGTTTAGACGAACTTAGGAACTATTTAGAAAAATACGGAACTACATAGGTACCTTTAGACAAGAAACGATGATGTTATTGTAATGTAGGCTGTTGCATTTCATTCTTGATGTTGCAAGTTAAGAGAAACTGTCTTCAAAAAATAATTTGAAGTGTTGAAACGGAAAGGAAAAATTTGCGGATTTCTCGCGCACAAAAAAAAAGAAAGAAACGCAAACCTACAATTATACCAAAGTACAAAATTGACGATGCCAGGTGTTTTTTTGTTCGTTCGTTCACTCGTCGAGCATATGTATGTTTAAAAATATTATTATGATTGTAGATGAAGGAAAAGTTCAAAAAAGCATACATATTCACGAGTTATAATAAAATAATTAATTGATTAACAAAGTAAGGAAGGGAGGAAGAGAGGAATGGAATGATGATGTGTGAAAATAAAATTTAAAAAATAATCCAATATCCTTATATTATTCAATTGCAATTACAATTGCGTGTGCGTAACAGAAGAGACATTTTTCAATGTTGTTCTTGTTGTGTCATATAATTACATTACACTACAAAAAACACTACATAGTATTGTAAGTAACTTGAATTGTATTGTGATTAATGGGTATAAATGTTAGAATTGTTCATTAACAAATGATACAAAAAATTAATTTTGGGAAATATCTTCTGACTAGAACGTTCTTTTTGTAACAATTTCAAAGAAAAAAAATAATTATTTAGTCAGGCCATGTACTAATGGTTTTTTTTTTGGCTTTGGCTTAACGTGATTCAAACACTGGCAATTGTTCATTTGACGGATTGTCGTCCAATATATTTTTTAAAAAGTATTAAATCACAACAAAACTTAAAAACTTTGTAAAAAGAAACCATCATTATTCGAATTTTGTGGTAAAACTACTTCCCTTGTGTTTCTCTCAAGTGTAGGTTATTATTATAGAAATTAGTCTTAAAATTGTATTTAGTCTCGCATTCATTTTCGGCTAAAAAATCTTTACGATTTTCAAGCCAATTTTTAGTTCGTTCGTTCGTTCGTCTAATTATTCTAAACCCTATTGTATTTTACATATACATTTAATTAATAGTTAATATTTTGATATTTTTTTTATTTACGTCGTCCTCGTCGTCGCCACCGCCGCTGATATACTCGTTCGTTCATTCGTTCATTTTTAGAAATTATTAAGGGATTTCAAAATGGATTTTTTTTAGTCCGAAAGTGGTATGTATTTTGCTTAAATGCTTGTGAAGTGAAGACCACCGCGCCATGGCATTATTACAAATTACAAAGAAACGGCGACAAGTCTAAACGTTATGAGTTAAGAAACAGTGATGATTTTTTTTGGAGGAAAAGAAAATCTGAATTTTAATTGCAAGTACGTTTGTTACGTTATACTACTACTTTTAACTCCTCGAAATCAGGAAGGAATGGAAAGAATGATGTGATACTATTACGAAGTGCGTTCCATGGAAAACATAAAAAAAAATTATTTGATTGTTGTTGTCGATCGTAAGTAAGAAATGAATGTGAAACTTGATGAAAATGAAACTAAGTCTTTCCGCAGTTTTATTATTAATTATAAAACACCCGCTCTAAGATTACTAGTTTTTAGTGATGTTATAAGCTTAAATTTAAATAACATGAAATATCCTCTGCTGCCGTTACACATAAAATCCAGCAATATTTAATGAGGAAAAAAAAAGCTTTGGCTTTAGATAAACTTATTAAGTTAAGTTTAAGTTACCGATTGATTGTACTGCTTTTAACAGCGTGATGGGTGCGATAAAAATCGCCGCGAAAGGATAAGGCCGCAATATGTTTCCTCACCGGTACCATAATGTTATGATTTTTAATGATTTGGAACTACACTACAGTTACACATAATATTTTTAACCATGTTAAATACACGAAAATACTGCGATCAGTTTAAATTTTTAAGTAGCCTTGGCTTTTAAGTTTTAGTTACTGTGTAACAACTTTCTGGCAAAATAGCTTTAGTGACCTTATACCGATTCAAAGAAAACGGAAACCAATAGGAAATTCATGGACGCATAATAATACATAATAACAGCACGAAACGAAAAACTGGTTATGTGTAAATAATTAAGACATAATGCATATATTACAACAAAAAAAACTATCTAAATGTAATTATTAAGCGTACAAATAAAAATTAAATTGATTCAGTGTCTGCAAAAAGTGTCTGTCTGAATAAAAAATATATAAAAATTACATTCGTTCAGTTGTGTCGGAAAGTTGACTTTTTATTTCGTAAGAATCATCCTATTTTTTTGTTTTCGCTATTCCTATTTTTGAATTGACAAACAAAGAATTCGAACGAATACGGATTGCTCCTCCGCGGATGAATATTTTTCCATTGATCGCTTTCAAAAGCACTCCGTTTCCAAATTAACTATTTATGCGGTAATTTCATCTTGACTTACTAACCAGGGACAAACATTTTGATTGTTCACTACATGCATGACATGTTTCAACACTTTATACACAAGTACTTTCTGCGAATAGGGTTTCGTCGAAAATGTAAGAGTTAAGTGCTTGTGTTTTCAAATATGCAAAATGTGACACGTTACGTCAATTTGAGTGTAGGAAAAATACCAGTTCTTTTATTCCGACTTTATTTTATAAACTACTACTCGTATTCCTGAAACGCTTTTTGACGAGATTTTAAAAATTTCAAGTTCGTGGTCGTGTAATCTTTCCTCTGCCCAGTTCTTGGCAGTAGCAGAAATTGTTCAAAGTTCAACTGTCCTTTTTTCAACTGTTCTGATTTTTGGACAAACAAAATGATTGACCCCACAGTTCTTAAAATATTAAAAAGAACGATCCGATTTGCGTGTTTCCTTAAAATTCTGCCTTATAAGTGGGATGGAAGATCAGAGCGTCTTCGCCATTCTGCGGGTATATCTTTCTACGCCTGGTATTTTGTGAACGTGCTTGTGATATCTCATTTAACGTACCTATTCGTAACTCTGTACATTAATTTTCATAATAAGGAATCCCCATTTTTAATATGCATTCATATTTGTTACTTTTGTGGTTTTTTGGTTCAAATGTTATTTGAAATCACAGTTGTACTTCATCGTCAAGAAATGCATCATTTTCTAAATCAATACTTTGAATTTACTCACTTTGTACAAGGTAAATCACTTTAGAGTTACCGTATTATATCGAATAAAGGTCCGAATAAAAATTGATCACGATTTGCCTTTGTGTTTGTACAGAGTGTTATATGCTTCCTGGTGCTCCCGCACTGGATAAAATCACAGACAATTTAATCAAAATCTACTGTTCGGCCTTAATTTCACAACAATTTTGCTCACCATTATACTATTTGTATAACCCTGACGCTTCGTATTTTGTGACTGCGCCATTTTTAGGAGGAACTCAACCACACTCGTGGTTGGTCATTTTCCTCGGATGGATTTTTACTAGCTGGATTTTCCTTATGCTTCATATGTCATTCATGACCTTAGTTCCTCTCCTACTCAACATTGTGTCAACTTTTGTATTTCTTACATTCAGCTCAGTAGCAAAACTCACACAAATGGGAAAAATACAATTGCTATGATGACGTCGCATTCTGCATTGACTACTTTCTAGTACTTGTTTAATGCCTACCCCTCACTAAAGTAATTATTGTGATAAGTAGCTCTGTAGCAGCCAAATGTATTATGCCGAATAGAAGCCGGTCATTTCTCCTACTTTCTCCATTTACTATTATGGAGAAAGTAACAAAAGTATAGAAGTATCTGTTCCGTCCGTTCCACGTCCACGACGACCTTACCGGATTGAATACAAGTATAAATAGTCGGCATACTATACTGGTATGTCTATATTAAAATTCAGGTGATAAGAGTTAAGGCGCTTAGAACCCCGGAATTCTCCTAAGCGATATCCTTTGGCTATGAAATAACAGAAACATATTGAAATATCATAGGAACGTAATTGCGGGCACTCGATACAGGGTAACTTCTGGGCATTAATTCGAACTAGTACAGGAATTCTAGCCACTTCGATGCGATACTTATTAATATTTGGCGCAACTAGACGAACAAAACTGTCTATGGATTAGTAATCAGCTCGGAATGGCGCAAACTACGCCTCTGAATTACTAAAACAATTCAGTTATACGATTTTGCCCTGTGCGTGTCTGAATTGTCAATTTCTAACGGGAGTTTAATTTGTTACTTTAAAATTTTGAACGTCTTATTGGTTTTCAGGGCTGGCTGGCTCCAATGACTGCTTTATACATTTACAGATGTATTCAGCTTTTCATCTCCAGGGCCAACACAATTTTCCGAGATACCATGCAATTCTTCAACGTCAATATTGTCATCGGAATCGGAGTTATTCTTACTGCTCTTACTATTCGAATGCACCAGAAGATGTCTGCTTTGATTACCATCATCCTTGTATTAGGGTGCTTAATGTGTGTCTGTTTTTTAGTCGCCATGTATGTTAAACTTGGTGGGCTACACTGTGCGTCTAAGAAGTTTGTCAAGTCATGGCAGTATAATGGTCAATATGTAAACTGGGTTGACCGCCTATATGTGAAGAAATCGGTGCGATCTTGTAGACTCAATAGATTTGAAATAGGTTCATTCGGATATTTTCAAAAAGCAATGAGTCTTCGCGTAATCGTGAGGATTTCTTATTACACATGCAAAATGTTAATAGCGTTGAAGCCTCAGCATTGAAGAAATACAGTAGAATCGACTATTACGATTCGTGTGAACTGGTTAGTTTTTTTCAGAGCTTTTACTTTATTCGGTCCTTCCAAAGTGTGACACATAGACACATTAAGGAATATATTTTTGAAACTAATAATAAATGTGATTATATGAAAGTGTTCGTTTCCAAAAAAGTATTGCACCTTAAAAATAAAGTATGCAATATTTTCTGCCTCAAAATATTGTGTTAGGCTTTGGTCCATTAGAAATCATGTGTGGATGCATGGACATCTCGAAATTCATTTGAACCAAAAATCTTCAACTTCTGTTGATTGGATTTGATACTATTGTATAAGGAAAACATTTGAAAAAAAACTGGAAATAAAAAGTTTATAACTGGCTGAGTATATTTCATTGTTTTAGCGATAGAAACTGTACTGCAACCTGCAACGTGGATAGTGCAACGCAATACCATTATACCATACTAAAAATGCGTGCAGCCAGGGCAGCGCAGAGGCTCGACGTCTCGCAAATTGGTTCTAGTTTTGGCTTATCGACCATACTTCTTTTGCAGTACCTTAAGATATTATGCGCCTAACAATTGACATAGGCCGAATCGCACGTACTGTGTGATCAAATTGATACAAACGAACACATTTTGTTATTAAAAGGGTCATAATTTATGTTGTGACTGCGGTATATACATAAAGTTCAATTCAAGAAGGACAGAATATCTGAAAGGAAACTGTTAAGATATACCTCGTACATCGTTGTTGGAATTAATCAATCATTCATAAAATTCATATTTGAATATTTGTGTCTATTCTCAAATCCTCATTGACCGTTAGCTAATCATAATACTTCATGACTGGTAATAAAGTGTGCTCTATCTATGTATATACTGGTCAAAAATTCTCCGTTCGTGAAACTGGATTCTATACTGTCTAAACCTTAAACTTTAATTAGTATCATACTAAGCATTCCAGTGACGTTTGTAATTGCGAGCCTCGTATTTGTATAGGATGTTTACTTAAAATAAATTACAAATTACATTTTGAAAAAGTTGGCGCTGATACAGTGACACTGGTGCTGACACGACAGTGGGAATTGGTTATGCAACAATTATAAGTACAAATACTTTCGGAGGTGGATTGGATGGTTCATGAAACTATGTCAGAACATTTCCAATCAAATATTTATCTAACTGGTCCAATTTAAAAATGCATTAAACAGCCACAACGACTAGACTGAACTAGTATTATTATTATTAAACATTTCCTTTATTCCGCAATACGTCAGTAGATTCGATTGCTACGATCGTGAACCAAGGTAGTACATGCCAAATTCTCAAGTTCACGAACGGGTCTGGAGATAAATTAGCAGGTGAATGGGATTGGGAGTGGGAGTATTGTAGACCAACCTAGTAGTAGTACCAGGTATCTAAAATTTTACATTCGAATAACTCATCAGTAGATATGACACACAACGACGCAACCCAACCCAACTAACTGGCAGGACTTTTCAGCATTAATATTTTGAAACATTCTTTCCTCTAAAACGATATTTTCTCTGGCTTTTCTATTAATAAAACTATTTTAGATTGAAATACAGCTGGCGTGTATAACGTATAAGTTTAAAAATTCACACAAGGAGGATTAGTTTAATTCGAATATAACGGCGCTGAGCGATATTGTTCTTCAGGGAAAGTTCTACTATCGTTAGGGTTTGTCTGGAGAGGACGAGGCGAGGTAACATCAACTCGAC
>JAQGCB010000232.1:0-26631 GCA_034698835.1 Protaphorura tricampata
TCTTGCGTTCCTGACATTCTGGTCGGTATAAAGAGGTGTACGATATAGGGGAGGTTGATATATAGAGATTCCACTGTCCTCTCTCTCTAGGTTACCCCATGGGGGGAAACTAATTCTATGGGTGGAGTGAGAATGAGAGAGACAAGTGAAGGAAAATAATGAAATGCTCAAGTAGCTCAAGAGTCAACTAGAGTCAAATAGTCAACGGAATGCCCAATGCAATGCCCATCCTCCTACCTCCTCTTCCTCTGTCCTATCCATGTACAATGTACAATCAATAAGAATATGATAATAGGAGATAATAGGAATGGCAAAGGTGGGGATGCCGGATGATGGGATTAAAGGTTAAAGGTAAAGGATCACTTGGTTTTGCTGCACAAGACAATAGACAAAGGACTAAGGACAAAGCCTCTCAAGGGCTCAATATCCTCAAGTCCTCAACCTCAACCTCACTATCCCTTAAGGCCCTTGACCCCTGTGTTCTACCTGTCCACTTGCCCTGCCCTGCCCATGGCCTAAACATTGTAAACATCCCATCCCTTCACTTTTTCATCCTGCCATTCCTCAAACCTTGGCCCTACACTGTACGTACACCTTTTCCCTTGACCTTCCCACCGTCCCTTCCCTTCCCTTGGTTGAAAGTACGATGACCCTTCTCCATTTGTCAATTTGTCCATTTCCATCTCTTCTACCTTCTTCGTTCGTCATCTTCTCTTCTCATTTGATTGAGATTGAGTCATTGGATTGGGAAGGGAGGAATAATGTAAATGTGAATGATTCGATTGATCGGATTTGATTTGATTGGGAAATTGGGGTCCATTTCTTCATTTCATCAACACAAACACATCCTAACCCACTGTACTTATTCCTTATTCTCATTCCTTATCACTCCCATGACCTATGACCTATTTCAACTTGATTTTGATATGGATGATTCCGAGAAGAGAATGGAGGAGCGTGTAAACTCAACTCACTGGACTCACTCTTGGACTCTTGGACTCAATTGAACCTCCACACTTTTCCACTCACCCCCTTCAGTCAGTCAGTAATGAGTGGAATTGGGTGATGTAATTGTTCTGGGTCTTTCGTCTTTCTCTTTGGGTGTCTTGTCTGCCACTGTCTAGTGTCTAGTCTCTGGGTGACTAAACTAAACTCCCACTCTCCCATCTCATCTTTATTTCATTTCATTCTGTGCATTGTAATTTATTAGACCTACGTATTAAGCATTAGATCTAGATTCTAGATCCATCCCTTCATATATATTCAATCTTCATGGATGACATAGGGAATGCAACGGAATGAAATTCTAAATTCTAGGATCTAGGCAATGTAGGGATATCATGGCCTCCAATAAGGAAATCAAAGGAAAAGAACAAGGGAGACATTTAGATTGAACTAAGACGACCTCACATCAAATTCGGATTCAGAATACGATTTCAGCTTCAACTTCAAGTTGAACTTTGAGGAGCTCAGGAGCTCAACGACTAACACACAACCAGACAACCACAACAGAGAACAAAATCCTATTCCCATTCATTCAATCCACACATTCACAATACAACCATTGGATGGGAATCACATTTCTATTTCCATTGGATTCATTCAATTTCAATTCAATTACCTACTTAAATATCCAGATCCGACTCACAAGGAGTACGGAAAGAAAGTAATAAAAGGAATCACACGAACCGTAAAATTATTTCATTGAATTTAAATTAGTGAGGCTTGGATTTTATAAATAAATTGAACTGGGATTCCAACCAGTCCTTCCATTCCCACACTTTTACGACAAAAACTGAATTAAGTAAATGACCGATTAATTGCCCGCACATTTATTTATTCCTGCAAGGTCAAATGTCGCTGAATTTCACCACTTTCTCCATAAGCGTAATGGTGCAAGACCCGGTGTTTATTCGAGCCCTGGCGACTATTGAAGCCCCGACAAATATTCGGTCGTTTACGGTGGTCAATAAATGAATGATTTCATTGACACCTCGACGTCTCTTACTTACTCTTACGTTTACCCTCAAATTCCCTTTAATTAAAGTAAAATTGAAATGGGGATAATTCCGTTGGAGAATGGGATGGGAATTGAATGATTGAATGAATTGAGATATGATATGATGATATCCATATGACTCACCTTTGGTTAGTTGAGATTTCGTACTCTGTCCTTCCTTGACTTCTGAGTTGACTGGCTGAGTACTCCCTCACGCCCTCCCACAATTTGTCGAGGGAAGGTCAAAGGTCACTCCACTGAGTCTACCCATACACGAAGTTCAAAAAAGGAAGATCCAGACTCCAGATGAATATCCCATAATACAAATACACGAATAGTCACGAGTGAGTTCAGTCAAAACTCTGGTCAAACGCCCAAATCTCAGTCACTCAAATTGTGTGTCTTCTTTTCTTCCTGTTTCCCAGTTTTTTCCCGTAGGGATCCTTCAAACAAAGTCAAAACAAAATGAGTCAAACTCAAAAGCCAAAAGCAGAGGAGGAAAAGGACAAATGAAAATGAAGGAAGGAATTAAGGAAGACATGGAGAATAAAAACTCAACATCACAATCCAACTTACTTCAATAACTTCAATAATTAATAATTAATTCATATCATATTATGTAATTAATCCGGATTGTAATTTTGTAATTTCTAGAGAAAACTCACAAAATAATGCTCTACTCTAATGACAATAATGGACAATGTCATTGAATTGAAACTTATTACAACTTACCCTTTGTTGTTCTGATGTATGTGATGTAATAAAAGTTAGAACCAGAACCAAACCGGTTTCCTTGTAGTTGGAACCAAAACCAATCTGAGGTCGTGGTTGGAACCGAAAGTGGTAAAGCTTGTAGTTAGAACCAAAACCAAAATTTTAGTTTTAGAACCAAAACCAAAAAACTTTGTAGTTAGAACCAAAATATTTAAATATAAATATTTCGTAACAAATTATGTAATTATGTACACATGAATGTACACATCATTTTTTTTCTTAAAAATTTACATCTGAACTTTGTAAAAATGATTTCACCTCTAACGTACATCAGAATTAGGAAATTCGAATGGACACGTCACAAACATTACTGGAAAAAATTCCTGAAGGATTCGAAAATATATACAACTTTATAATTTCAGTGTCGGACTTGTGCTTAAAAAATCGACGCTGACAAAAAAAATTCAGTTGCTCTTATAATAATCCCTCATAAGAAACTCCCCAGCCCCGGCTCATCTCGACAAGAATCGGAGAATTGTGTGTTAAAATTTATGTTTTCTTTTTACCCCTACCTAAAATAGACCCCGGGCTAAGGTCCACGAATACACCTTCACGAAATATCGGATATTTAAATATTTTGGTTCTAACTACAAAGTTTTTTGGTTTTGGTTCTAGAACTAAAATTTTGGTTTTGGTTCTAACTACAAGCTTTACCACTCTTGGTTCCAACCACGACCTTGGTTTGGTTTTGGTTCCAACTACAAGAAAACCGATTTGGTTCTGGTTCTAACTTTTATTACATACGAGACGTATAATATGTACATTGGATTTTCATATTTTAATCACTGACAAGTCCAGTGGATTAGGGGATAACGTGGGCACAAGAGAGTTTATTTTTACAGATCACCAAAATGTATATTTGAGCCATAAACTATTTCAGGTTGAAGATTATTCCTGAGTAATCTTCGTATTAACTTAGAAGTTCTCGCGGTCACCTGTCCACTGATTCATTTTTATATCTTCGGATTATTATTTTTTTCTCTTTCGGTTAGATTTGGAGAAAACGCTCAAAGTTATGGACGAAGTCTTGGGTCACTACAATGTGAGTAAGGAGGTGGATCACATTATAAAAAGTGGACCGAGTTCTGTTCCTCTGGACGATTTTTTGCAAGCTATGAGCCGTATTGAGGCAGCAACCAAATACTTTGAGAAAAATAATCCACAATCTGTGGAGCTGGAGAATCTCGTGAGCAAAAATAGCACAATTCCATTTAATAGTTCAGGTTGTACTCACGCTAGACGTGTTGTTTTAGTTATCTTTGTCAAGTTCTGGAGGTGATGCACTTAGCAAAGAATTTCGTGACATGTTAACTCGTCACTCAAAAGTGATACCAGCGATTGCTATATTGGAATTAATTGAAGAAGGTATGCTTGGAAACTACATTATTTGGGAAACGTTATTGTGCATTAATCTCATATCCATAATTATTTTGCAGACCATTCAACGGAACAGAATTCCAGCATGTCAATGCCAGAACACGTACAAGGCGATTTAAAGAAACTAGCCGAGTGGTTGATGTACAATAATGTGGATTCCTACATGCACGTTTATGCTTCTCTTCGGTCAAATGTTTTACTAAAATCAATTCAGGGCTTGAAAGACTATCAAAAGGCGAGCAGTCTAACGATGGCTTCACCTTCATCAGGTTCAGCCGTGGCTCCAAGTCCATCGTCACCTGTCTCAGTGAGTATCCCTTCAAAAGTGCAATACGATCCTAATGAATCAGTCTTCTTATTTAATTTCTGTTATTTAGAGGAGAAAGTTTAATCATGGGGATTCCACAAGAAAAGGAAAATTGCATGGTTTTGAGAAACGGGCTTCCAGGATGTTGCAGAGAGCTTCTGCTGCTGTAGAGTATTCAACTGGAATTGGAATGGGTTCACGTAAAGCTGGTAAGACCAAAATTATTATTATCAAAAACTGGAACTCCAGTGGGAGTGTGAGGTTAAACATTATATGGAATGAGTGAACTTATTTTCGAATGAGGTATCAGAAACTTGAAACCATTCGGATTATCACACATGTCGCTAGCACGCACCTGAGTTTTTTTTAATGCTTGTTTTATTATTTAATACTACATTTTGATTGCAAAACTTTGCCAGATTTTATTGGATTAGTTGACCAATTTTCGACAACGGAACAAATTCCAAGTTAACTTCCACTCAATTTGTTTCGTAATTACAATTTTATAGCGAATTGGTGACAAGTTATTGTCAAGTCGACTTTGTACCACTTGTGACGATTTCTTGAATGATTTTGTGAAGACATATTTATTTACATCTTAGTCTAATGTTATTGAATCATATGGAATTGCAGTCGTCTAGTATTTCAAGCTTTTATATTTTATTCATTCCTTTTTTCAGAAACAAAAGAAGACACTGTGAGCGACAGAGAAAGTGAGAATTTTGTTATACTCGCAACGGCAATGTTAAAATTGATGCAAGTAGAATCTCAACTCATGCTGGGTGTTATTCCAATGCAACATCGTCAAAAAGTCTTTGAAATAATCTCCCGAGATAGTTTCGATTTACTCTTCGGGGACGGCGATGTAAGTTAATCGCTTTTGTCGACTGACATGCTTGTTTTGTTACGTAAATGATTTATTGTTTGCTATTGCAGAGCATTGCGAATCGAATCAAGAGGAGTATATCTCGACACGAATACACCGCAATTCTAACAATATTTCCAATCATTAAAAGCTTGCAGTCACTTCAACCTGGATTTGATGAAATATACGTTGGGTCATTTACGGCTACTAAATCAAACAAGATGACAACTTTGCTGAGAACATTTCAAACCAATGTAAGATTTCAGTATTTGCTCCTGGATATATTTGATGTACATATTTGATGTACCAACCGGTGGAGGTTTTTACAATTGGAGGTGGCAGGTTTCTGAAAACACGCGACCATCACTCCTCACATAAAAGAATGATTCATTAAAGAATTTAGGCTTATATTGATCTCTCAGAAAATGGTAAGATGCGCATTAAAATCTTGATTTGACGTTATTAGTCGAGATTTTTCTTGCTTGTTAGTTTTTACCCGTGTTAAACTTAGCCAATTTTTGCTGACACCAAATTTTAAGAACTAGAACAAATGTTTCTATAAAAGTCCGTAACCGTAATTGTTTCCACGGCTTTATACCTAACACTTCAAAATTTTGTCAGAACGATTATTAATATGTCAGATTTGAACGGACCACGTCAAATACTTAATTTTTACTAATTGTAAACTAAATTCAAATACAAACTGTAGATTGCATTTCAGATTCTAAAATTTGTAATCTCGGTTTTAGTCGATATTAGGTTTCCCAGTTTCTAGTATCTCACATTAGTACCTAAAAATGTGCATTCGAGGAGCAAAGATGGTGGTATTCACAATCACATTGTAACGTGCACATGTTAACTTATAGCTTATCAATGCGTCCAAGCTTAGTTTTTAAGACTATCAATTTTATAATTAAGTACATTTTCTATTTGATATCTTAGGTTCGAAATTAACTGATTTAAAACTGTGGTTAATTTCAGGGAATGAGAGCTTTGGAAGATTTTATTGAGAACGTTCGAAATGAACAAACATCGCAGGTATGTATATTATGTCAAATAATATATAATAATATGTCAATACGTCAATAATATGTATTCTGGATGTAAACAACATTAGTAGTACACGTTCTCTATTCTTCCAAACTTTTTTCTTTTAAATTCCAGCTTCCGAAGGATGGAACTGTTCATCAGCTCACGAGCAACGTGTTAATGGTACGTAGAATTCATGGCGGGCACTCCTGTGCTATATGCCCATGATCTTAATTTTTGTGTAAACGAATATTTCATTTTGAAGTTTGATGAATTATTTTTGTGGGCTAAATTAGATATTGGAACACATGACAGAGTACATTGACACGGTGGCCAGTATATTGGCTCAAGACCAAAATTATAATCCAATTCCAATGAGCACAAGCAAGAATCTTGATGAGAGTTTTAAAAAGGCACTCCTGGGCTCATATATTAGTAAGTCATTTAAATGCATTCGAGTCGTTGTAATTTCCGTGTCGTATGCAGTGTCACGGGTCACTGTGCCATACCATATACACACAAACACAAAGATGCGGAAGTCAGTCATAACTAAAGTTTATGACCCGAATTTGCAGTAAGTAATGGAAAAGTTAATTTAATTTAATTTGTTTTACAGAAAGGGTTTTGCAGCAACTAAGTCTAACGCTAATCACATGCAGTGATTTATATTACGATCATTCCATCAAAGCTATTTTTCGTCTCAACAATGCTTGCTACATTCTTAAATGCCTTCAAAGTTCTATTCTGTTGGATCTACTCAAGATTAAAGAGGTGGACTGTCAACAAAATTACATTGATATGATGGATGATCAAAAGAAGGCTTATTTGCTTGCTACGTAAGTCTCTCGTTTTTTTTTCCTTCTATATTTGTTCCATTTTCTGTCCTTTTCATCACATTTTAATAGTGCAGTTTACAGACATTTGAATTTGGGCTAACTTATCTCCCTTGTCAGGTCGAAATTTTATTCAAATCATTGATAAAACAGAATCTTTATATTAGTTTGTCCAGAACCAACGATGTTGAGGTCATGAATTGTCCGTAAAACTGATACCGAACAGTTGCAAAGAAATTTACTATCAGAACTAAGTTACAACCCCTCACTGTAATTCTAACAACTAACTCCTAATTTGAGACGAGTTCTATTCCAAATCGTACCTATATTTGCCACACTGGAGAAAGTAGTAGCATTCAGGAATTATCGAGATCCGCTGGATTTCACCAAGATGTTATATGTACACTCCAGTCATATAAAATTAAACCTGGGGCACCACATGCAAAGCAAGATTGGCCGATTTGAAGTATAGTTCGTACCAAATCTAATTATTGGAAGTACAGTCCTGACATTTTTCTGTAAATGTTGTGTGCAAAGTTCTCATATTTCATTTAAAATTGAAGAAGAAAAGGAGGAAAGCTTTTCTGAGTGCTCATTCTTTAACTCCAGAGACCGACTAGACTTCTGGTAACAATGGTTTGGCTATGGCACCCTTTCATCTTCCAAGTTTCTTAACAATTTAACCGTCTGACGGATAAGATTATTTTGTAACACATGTCATGCCCGGTCGCCGTCGTATATGAATGAATTGAATTTAAACTGTCATTAGTATTCATGGCAGTACCGGTCATGTCTTGTCCGCCCGCAACGGCAACATCACATTGCAATGTATTGTAGTACAAGAATATTATTATTTTCTTTATCATTCCTTCCTTCCATCCTCCTTATAGTCTATTCATGTACCGTAACAATTTTTGGGTGTAACTGCTCAACTGAACTTGTATTGCATTTTTACGTGGGACAACATTGGAGTGGATATGCTATTTTAGATTGATGCTTTTATTGTAAGGTCATTTTATGCTTCCAGGTGCATTCAATTGGAACGAAATAAGACATTTCGGTATTGAAAATTTCAGTACTTCAAATATAGGCATATTATCCTGGAGTGTGCCTAATAAAAGGCGCCAATAACACATGCCTTCAGTGCTTTAAATAGGACACTAATTGTCGAAACCCTAGGGATCCCTGTGTTTTTGAGATTGACGTTCGTATAGTGTCCCTTGTGAAGTTTATGTATTTTTTCTTCCTTTAGTTCAGTTACCTTTGAACGTTGCTACTCTTTTATGCACTACACATTCGTCCCCCCGCCTGGGTTAATATCTATTTATCAATCGTTAAATATTTACTGCGGGCATGCAGAAAAAAATTTAAATGAACATACATAAGGAGTTTTTGGAGATGACATGACATGACATACATGAATTCTCAATTCGTGTTGTTGAGATCTCAACACCCGCCTGCATGCATTCATCCATACACTTATATGCAAAAAATGTAAATTGCATGTGTGTGATGATGATGATGGTTCATGACACGAGAAAAGAAGGAAGTACGACTTAAGAGACCTTAATAGTGTAATAAATTAATATTAGGGTTGATCGTTAGTATAATTTATTTTACAGGTGGAAACGTGTTGAGGATAAACTTTTCGGGGCGGATGACATTCCTGTGGCCGTTCTAAAGGCAGGGAAACTCCGTGATAAAGATAGACAGACGATTAAGGACAAATTTGCTGTAAGTGAAGCACGTACATACATGATAAGTATGACTTGGATTGAATGAATGAATGAAAAGACGCTATAAATTATTTTACAATGGAATTGTGCAAAAGTTGACTTGAGTTGGTTAGTTCTCTGGTTTGAGTAAAGTGTTTTCACAATAAAGCTTAATTCTTAGGAAAATTCGGCACAATTTTTTTTTTGCAAAGTAATGAAATTAAGTTTTTTTTAACCCTGCTCCTTCGTACTCTTGAAAACTTTTAAAATTGTTAATACTTTTGTTAATAATAATTTTAAACTTTTAGGCATTCAATCGAGAAATGGATGAAATATGTCGATTACAACAAACCTACGCCGTTCCTGACGCTGAACTCCGGACGACACTCCGCCGCGTCACCCGAGACCACATTTACCCTAGATATCAAGAATTTTATGAAAAATATGGGAACACACCATTCACTAAAAACAATGAAAAGTACATCAAATATACACCTCAGAGTGTGGCTGCTGTGATTGACAGTTTCTTTGACGTGTCCTAATTTAATTCAATTCAGTGAAGTCAATTCAAATTCAATTGACTCACTTCACTGCCTTATATTTTCATCATCTCATGAATTTGAATCAAAGAAAGTTTTTACATGTTGGTGCAGGTGCGTCAAGCGTCATACAAACGAGCTAAGTTTTAAAGTTCTTGTCAAGTGTTGTACAATAATTAGTGATATCAAAATATTGCCGGTTGCCTTGAAATAGACATTTAGTGTACTTAAAGATTGTTATCACCATTCGCATTCACTCAAACAAGCCGTTGTTGAATAAAAAAACATCTTGTTACTTATCGGTCAACAATTTGCCTCTCGCTCTCGTCGTGCCTTGTCCTGGTAATGTCAAAATGTTATACGTAATTATGTAATTAGCCCTCCATAAATACGCGTGCCTGAATGCATAGTGCTTACAAGGAAACTGCTTTCGTGGCAAA
The DNA here is from genome assembly GCA_034698835.1 of Protaphorura tricampata. Lineage (NCBI taxonomy): Eukaryota > Metazoa > Arthropoda > Collembola > Poduromorpha > Onychiuridae > Protaphorura > Protaphorura tricampata. The sequence continues at coordinate 9,879 of JAQGCB010000232.1, forward strand.
ATCCAAGCCCAGATCCTGGTATGGTCGTTTAGGTCGATATCATTTGCATGAAAAGTAACTTCCTTGTTAATTTGAGTATTAAATTAGACAGGAGTGTAAGAAACAAAAAGTTACACGTATCATGACTGTCACTTCAATTTTACATTCTATAAAACAGGCACCCTCATTAAATTCCAAGTCCGAGAGATTGAATTCAATTGAATGAAACTGAAAACTGAACGTATACATTTTGTTCTCCTTGGATTTTAACTTTTTACAATTTACCGTTTGAAGCGTACTCAACTCAAATTTCGTCTTCGTAGTCATTCATTCGTACCTAGTGTTACACAATATTGCATTACGTCTTGTGAAGTGAGGCATGAAAAATGTAATGCATGCTGTGCAGATGGTGGAACGAAATACAACATAATAAATCTCATTAAAGCAAAAAAAAAGTAAATGAAACTGAAAATTAATTCAAATCACCACAATTTTTTCCTCAAAGTGTTTGAAGCATGCGGAAGGCTTGCTGGCCGGAATGGGACGGCACACTTACCACATAAAATATTAGCATTGTTTTTCCGTATTGACTTCATGTAATTTGACCTCATAGTAAAATTGTGTATTAATTCCATTTAACTTAAAGAATTTTTTGTTCCGGAAAATATTCTTAAGTTTTAGAAGAAATTCAGAAAATCATTCTTACTTCTGGCTCGGCAAACCCTGTATTTATTTTTTATAACTTATCAGAATTTCATCCAATATTTGTTTTGTAATTCACTAAAATGTGATTGAGTTGCAGTTTAAGAAAGGCGAGGAAATGAAATTCCTCTTGAGTAGGATTCTAGAAATGGCCTTTTCTATATTTCCGTACTAACAGGCTAATACTGTTTGTATTTTCGTACAATTTTGTTTAGTTATTCCTAGGTAGGACCCTGAGTAGTCATATTTACAAAATATGCAGTAGTTGCACAACAATAAGATTGATCTTGTTTGAAATCTATTCCTAGAGGAGTTCACTCCAAAATTCTAAAGTTTGACCTCCGCAGGTCAAAGTGAAATGCGCTCGGGCACAGCGAAGAATGTGGAAGGGAAATGGTTTAAGCCTAATTCGGATGAAAACGCAACTCCACCTCCACTTCACCTTGGCCTAGATATCCCAAACTTCGAAATTTTCAAGTGAACTCTTTTCCCGACTAGAAATTCCGGATTTCGGTTAGAGTAAGGCAGAAAATTTTATAAATCAAAAATTCACATGAAAATCCTTGAAGTCCCCATGATGAACTTTACAGATAATATATAGATTTTCATGCATTTTCAGAATTTTTAAATGACGAGACAGCTTGCAATATTAAGGATTTTTAAGTTTTTACAATTATTTCGATTGACTGAAAGATTTAATTTGAATATAGGGCTAGTGCTGTGTAAAGTAAACCCTCATTCTCATCAAAAACAAAAGTATTGTAATTTTGTAATTAATTAAGCCCCATACGCATATTACATGCACAATCAGCTTAAGAATTACGAAATGCACTTTAGCTCGACCTAATTAATGAACAAGTCCAGCAGCTCAAGGCAAGAAACCTAAACCTGCGAGGCATGGAGAAATTCGTTTTTTTTTATATCATTCAACCTGATACAAAGACGTTATTAAAATACTGGGAGCATGCTAAAGAAAGAGTGAATCAAAATTCGATGGATCAAAATAATACAATAGAAAATGAATGAGTATTTGGAATTGATGAAGCGGAGATGAGGGGATGAGACTTCATCTCAAATCCAATTCAACGCTGACGCTCTGCTGGTCCTCTCCTATCCTATGTGGTGCATCAATTTTCATTTCATTTCGTAACCTATAGAAAATCAGACCTGACAAGGGAAAGATTTATGCTGCTCATATAAAGACTTCTTCTGTCCAGGCTTTTCTGTATTATATAAACTATCAATTCTGCTATACAATAGTATCGCAAACAAATCTATCAGCATTTATGTAATTGAAGGCGCAACAGAAATATTAGAACTGGATTTTAAGTGTGTACAGTGTGGTTCAAATGTATCCTGGTATTTGGCACAGGTATATATACACTGATGTGGCTGAAGGTATCATGATATGCTGTTGAAGGTAGAAAATCCGAGATATACATTTCGTAGAAAATCTTATTAGCTATCTAAAACATGCAATATATCCCTTGCCCTTTTTAGCAGTGCGGTTGGTGGACAAAAATGTCACACATGTGGGAATAGTACCTGAGATGAAATCCTGTAGTATCGGCGAAGCGTACAGAAGACAAATATTTCCTATAATAGGTTAATCGGTTTCAATACAAGAACATGTCAAGTGTGCAAGTATACGCATACGAGTCTCCCTTGTTGATATAACTAATTGGAATTTAAATTGCAGCTTGGTGTGTACATCGGACGACATTTGAAGATGATCAGGAAGATATTATCTTCCGCATTCATTCGTTCGCATCAATCGCATGATGTACTTATACGCACACACACACACACATGCACGATTAAAATGCTTCGAATTTTCTCCGTCTAGTCAATACAAATACAAGTCAAATCAAATCATATAATCTTCATGCTGTTTGTTTGTTTGTTTGTATTATAAGAATTAAATTGGTGGAAGGGAAGGGTTGAGTGGTTTAGAGTTAGAGTGTAAGTACACAAAAGGCTAGAATTCATTGGATTTCGTTGAGGTTAGTTGGATGGGGTGGTAGGGTTGATAATACCTATTTGTATTCAAGAGATCATCTGAGAAAGTGGGTAACGGGCACATTGCGATGGCTCATGAAATAGAAGATGAAATTTTTGTGATACGCAATGCAATGCAGAATTGATAAGAAAACACAACTGCACTAAAGAGACAGGGTTTCTTACGTACGTACGTACATTCGTGTATGTACCACCTTTTTATTTAATAAGTTGTACAGTTTTGCTTGGACAAGATCTCATACCGGTTATCCTGATGTATGCTCGTGTTTGACTTTTTTTTTCATTGTAACCAGTATCAAAGTGCAAGCAAGGAAAGTTTGGGTTTGAGGTCAACCATTAAGCAGTAGGGGATAGAAAATACTCTCGTTAATTGATAATGGTCGTAAAAGCGTGGTTAAATGTCATTCATGATTCTTCCGTAAGGGAATCTGTATTTGCTTTCCATTCGACCTAGGAAAGGTCACCCTAGTAGTATTCCTGAGTCTGACCTCAAATACTTACAGAAAATACAGAATTCTGTGTACAAAAAAAATCCGGAACAATGAGAGATGTACTTAATGAATGCAATGTATTACCTTAAATTTTTATTTGAAGTCTGAACGTCCTCGTCCTCATTTCTATATACAGCACACACATTTTTTATTATAATCATGTGAAGAATCTAACGATACTGATATCGACATTCGGGTGTTTACCACTTGCTTTATCAATTCTTAATTAGTTATCGATACATATAATAACACCTTTTTTCACAGACAGTATTCTTTCTAGTATCACAATATCTCTCATGAGTCATGACAGTTTGATCCAGGTCAATTAATTCACGCCAATACTTTCTATCGATTGCCGACTTTAATCATGATGGACCGAATATTGCGGCTATCAGTAATACTATACCATAATACTATACATATCTTGGCATTTGCAAGTATTCGGTAAAAATTTAAAATATAGTATGTCCGGAATAGTATTGCTTCGTGCTGCTTTTCAACAGGAGTTTAACTTAAAATTTCTGTGCAATTCCTATCAAGCCGATCTGAGTAGAACAAAAATTGAACATTTTCAATTGTAATTCGCTTCAACAATAATATAGAGCAGATCACAGTGCTTTAACTTCCGAATCTTCTAGATTCTGTATGTATCGTCCTCACCTCGATTCTTAAAAAACATGAAAACCTCATCACAGAACCAAATTTGGAGTGTACAAATCCTTCCTCGTGTTATCTGTCTCAGAGTGCATACTACAATAATGTACTATGGAAAAGTATTCATGTCTTTTCCTTTTTACTTCATCCGATCTTTCCTTACAAGATGGGCAAGTCGAGTCGAGTCGTGGAGACAACAATGGTTCATCTGTGTTGGAATGTTGAAATGGGGTTTTTCTTCGTCGTAAGTCTTAAGTACTTGGTTGATACGATGAAGGATCACAGTCTCACAGCCCAGCCCCGTGGACTATTCAACCCTTCATCTTCTTTCCGCGAGGGATGGCTTTGAGGTGCGTTCTGAGTGATACCCAGTGAAGAATTCATTTTATTCTAATCGCGGACTTCCTTTTGCTATTACTAGTGCGATTTATGAATCAAACGCCATATACCGTTTCTCCTATGATACGTAATCGAAGAAAACTTAAAAAAAGTTTTCTTCAAGTTTTTACATCAAAGAGTTACATATGAACTGCATCCCTCATAAATAAAATCTTAACTCATCCATCCATGCCACGACCACAACTTTTACCTTTGCAGCCACAAAACCGCCAGAAAAGAAGACCAAGACGAAGACCAAACCAACTCTTCTCCGTATTCTCATCATCTCATTTTCCCTTAGGATTTCTTACGAATTATTATTTTCATTTTCCGCCTCCAGTAGTAGTAGTAGAAGTGCAGTCAGAGTCACAATCTTACAATTCACAAATGGTCAATGGGAAAAGAGACCATCTTCTTGAGATGTACTAAAAAGTGCTTTTTGTGAGTGATGTGAATTGTGCATGTGCTTGTGCTTGTATTCTGCATCTGCATTCTACTACGTTCTGTCAGCCGCAGGTAATCTTGATTAATTTGCACACACACATACACACACATATTATACATAGCCCATGTGTGTCTTAATTGGGCAACTTCCCTACTTCACACACATGTATATGCAGCAGTGGAGCAGTCACACTCGAGATTTTTAATTGTGGGTCATTCATTAGGTCCATTTAATTGTGGGTCATTCGCACATTCGTAAATTCATCCATCCATGCATGTACAGTGCATTTGCATGTATTCGACAAATTCTATATCGATTCATGTACCACTCGGCTTATGTGAAATTTAATTCATGAGTGGACATGACATGGAAAGTTGAAACGTAAAATTAAATCAAAGAGTAAGTCCGTCTGTCAGTACTCATTTTTTTATATGAAAGTAATTAGTATGAGTGTGAATGAATGAATGGGGAAGTGAGTGTGAATGTGAATTTTTTAATCCACGTGGGGACGGACGTGTAGGTGTACGAGTGAGTATGTACTATAATTATTTTTTTTCTTCTTTCAAATGTGAGATGATGATTGTACTTGTACTCTGTGCCTGGCCTGGAGCCTGGAAGCGTAAAATTAAGCCTTGTTTTGTTTTATGTTTTCTATAGAACACCAAGTGCCACTTGATTGTAAATTGACTAAATTGTTCTTCTACTTCTGCCGCGCCGCAACTCTGCGTGATCACTTTTATCTTTAAAATCATTCAAACGATTCAATTCGCTAGAGCCAGAGCAAGAGCTCTTTTCTTTTTGACACTTGAGTTTGTTGTTCTACTTTTTGTTTGTGATGCGAATCTTGTGGCTCCTGGCTGTAGCTTTGGCTGTGGCCAGATTTGTTTATAAAAGTAGAGTGTAAAGTGTCAGTTTACAAATGTCATACTACTTACTATGTACTCGTAGAAATTAGACCGACTACTGGGTTGAATGACAAGCATGGGATGAACCTTTTTTATTCCCAATTTTTCCTGATACTACTGCAAAAAGTAAAATTACTCTTGAGTTAATTTACTTTTAGAACTCTCATTTTTTATTAACGCTTGAAAGGATATTGTAATTACGAATTCCGATACGCACGTCTTAAAAAAGTACTCGCAGTCGCCCATGAGCTCTATATTTTCCTATTCCCAGTTTAATTTCAAAATAAACACACTGAAACTGAGAATGATGTGTAGGTTTTGTTAAGAATTCCAAAAGGTATGATGAGAATAGTTGCGCAGGGTATACGCACGGGATAACCAGAATAAATTGATCGCTTAGAATACTTATGTCCATTCGGAAGAATTCTAGATCTGCGAGAAATAGGAATAAGAACAAATAGGTGTTAGGTCGTTAGTTAGGGATATGGATATGGAGATGATTCCTTGACAAAAGTTGTTCCGGAGGTCAAGGGCTACAACACATCCAAAATCCAACCAATTCTGACAGAAAGCACTTTTCCTTGCCTATTGTGGGGTATTATTTACCAACCTTGATTATTAAATTCGATGAAACGGAACAAATTATAATTTCAAAAGTTGTGAGCTTGAAATTTTTCTTAAAGCCCTCCACTTAGATTTCCAGCAAAATTTCAAATTCGTTAAATTAAATCTCACTTTTTTTGAAAGCCCTTCCTCAAACAGCGAAACACAATATTCCAAAAATAAATAACCGCATCAACTCGCAGCAGAAGTCAATGAGTTAATTTTTGTGTGTTAGAGTATTCAAAAGTTCACTTTTCTAAAATGAAACAATCAACAGGTCTACTGTTCTATAATTGAAAATATATTTCTCCCCAAAGCAAATGAACATGCAGTTCATTAGATCAAACCAATTACGAAATAATAATTTTCCATCCATCCGTATTAACCAAATCAAAATTGACACTCACTCAGCACACAAAGAACAATCCGCACTATGCACTCCGGTGAATTGGAAACTTTCTCTAGAGCAAATATTACTTATAATATTTATTGTGGTTTCATCATATCCGTACCGTACCCTCGCTTCGTAATGATTATTACTATTATTTACCATAATTTCGTAGCCCAATTGCAAGGACCAACGTGGACGTACAAGTACATGCGTACATGTACTGGAGGTATTAAATCAACAAGACAAATTCCATTGTTTATCAAAATTATTGCAAATATTAATTTCTATTATATCATACATACACTCGTACACGTACAAGTGCAAGTGGAAAGCTTCGGGGGATCATCATACCTTACGCAATTCTCAATCTACGCTTCTTTTTTTACATTACTTTTTCCTATTTGCATTGTTTGACTCAAAATTTCATAATTTTTGTCTCTATTCATCATTTTCAGTCCATTCATTTCCTCTTGATTCAAAAATTCAGCAATAAATCCCAAAGTTAAAGCTTCTTAATTTTTTTTGCAATAACTGCATGCATGCATGAATGATTGAATGAATGAAGGATGACTAAATTTACGGACACGTACGTAAATGAATGGAATACTTTGTTTATTTATATTTTTTTGCTTAAACCATATGGCAGAGTGTAATTAATCGTAAGTAGTTACTAGTGTGTAGTAGCGGTAGCGTAATAGTACTTAAAGCATAGCATGGCATAATACAGCGTGCAAATTATGAAGAATAATAATATTCTAAGCGTAGACTGAGGTATGAACAACGAGCACCCATTCACTTCTTCAGTTTTTTTTTCTTTCGTTTTTTTGACAGATTCACCATTAACAAACCCATTAAGTGTGAATGTTACCGTCAGAACAAAACACACAAGTCGTGAGCTAATCAAAGCCCCTCTGTCTAGTAAAAGCAAATATCAGTGTTTCTGACGCTAAATTGCTGACTGCAATGCAATTACAGGAATGAATGAATGAATGAATGCTTTTGCTTGCCTGCTTTGCAATTGTATGCAAGGTGCATGTTTATTTACTTTTCAGTTTGTAAGTATTAAGTCAATTCGAAAAGATTCTTGTCCGTAGTTTGGCACGTTCGTTCTGTTTTAAAAGTTCAGTGACTCTTAGGAATACACAGCGAGCCCAGCATCTATATGAAAGTAAATTTATTATGAAATTATTATGACATCGAGTACTCGGCATGTTCTTAGGATTTTGAAATTCTTTATCCCAAATTAATATGTATTTCGGAAAAATAGTCAGAAATGACCAGCCACCCAAGGTCACAATTTGTGATGGTGAAAGAATATTCTCAGAAGTAGCACGTTTGACTTTTAATAAGTATGCTAATTAAGAAAGCATCATTACCATTTTAAGAACTTCACACACCACTGCACCCACTTTTGTCATTCGTTTATTGAGCGGAAGTCCTGAAAGAAAAGAATACGACTGCATTAAATTGAATTGAGTTCTGGTTGATTAAAATTTGGTAGGAACAGGAGTAGTATTTTGGTTGTCTCAATTTTATACGTGTATGATTCTAGAATGATTCAACCCGGTTAAGTTTTAGAATTCAACAGTCTAATAAACTGAAACCTCTGCTTAAATTAGCGATGGATTTTGTTGAAATTTTCAAAGTTTTATGGGAAGTGTCTCGGAATATATTACCATTCAGACTTTCCGACACGCACACTTTTATATTTTAGGCTAGAAAACCTTACCAATACTAGAGTTGGTGGAAGGGTTCCAGATTTTAAGCATCAAATCATGTATATTAGTCCAGTGAATCGCACCGCTAGGCATAAATTCATGGTTTTTGAGGGAACTAAATATACCCCATTGGTTTTAAATGTTGTCTTTATAAGTAGATACGTTCAATTTGTGAATGCATAAGATTAAGATTATGTCCCTGTAATTATACCTGATTAAAGGTAAACCAGATCAGTAAGTTCAACATTTATTTAATCCGCAGCAGTACACTGATACTAACCCAGCCATGTTAAAGTAATACCAATCAACACGAGAAACCAATCCAAATAATCAAATGAACGTAAAAGTGTTCTAATAGGTCATTCAATCTTTAACTGTCGGCCTGGCACTCTCAATTCGTTCAGTAGATGCAGATAAATCCTATGCCGTCTGCTTTGTATATTTCCAACACATTACAATTATTAAGCTAGTCCTGTGTTCGATCTTTAAATTGGTTACCCACGGGGGTACAGGTAGAACAGGTTGTTTTCAATACACAACAATACAATGCACTGCACAACCACTCTACATCACAATAACTCTTACTACTACCAAAAACCCAACAACCCAACCCTTAAATTTTTTACACGTAGCCCATGGCATGCATGACACTATAACTTAAAAGTTTTTGGTTAGCTAAATAATAATAATGCTCTTCCGACCTGTACACCACGACCAGTCGTCATTCGTTCGAAGTCAAGGTGTCACGGAAGGTGTGTGATTAAATCTTAATACCAGTGCTACAAGTATACTTCACCAGCAAGCAGCCAGCATTTTTGCTACTTGAGATCAGAAGTTAGTTTCTGTTTTTTTAATTTTTGGAAGCCAACCCAATAATTCGGTTTCATTTCACGAATACAATTTTCAGAAGTCAGGTACTTCATTTTCTGAATTTGGTTCGCTTCATTTTTAGCATATATAATTACCGTGGTTTTGTTGCCCCTTTCGCTGAAGTTGAACGTAAGGCTGTGTTTGGAATGTAAGACAATCGATACACTCATTGTTTCGTGTGATTTAAATGCACGTATCAGTCGCGATAATTAAAATGATCCGTTACACCCCACTAAATATTTACCTCACGGGAAATTGCGCATTTTTAAAAAAGGCTGTTCAGTTGGAAGTGATTCGGGGCCGAAACTAAAATGTATTAGTTAAAAATGCAATCAATATGTTAATTTTTATACCATATACGGTATACGCCTGGATTTAGAAAATTGAACACATGAAATGTAAATTCAAATGAATTCAAAAATTTGCATAATTATTAGATGGACCTTGTGTGTACTATAGGTATTACTTGAAAGCTGGGCTTGTCATTGCTATGTTGTCAGAAAAAAAAACTTGCATTGGTCAAAACAAACCAAGTCAAAGAGTTCCACTTCCACTTCTTATTACATGGAACTAAAAGATTTGTTGAATTGAATAATTGCATTTGCATTGTTGTTAAAAAAAATCTTGTTCACACACTTGGCTTCCTTCACTTCAGCAATTACGCCCTGACTTTAAGGATCCGTTCGGACTAGATACACAAATTAGGATTAAATTTACATTTACATGTGCATATATTTGACCAAACATGACATTACTACAATTCAATTAAATCTCAGGATTTACATGCAACGTATTTGTATTGCGCTTGTTCAAATGTTGTGATATAAATTATTCTCACACTACAACAATTACATTACTCACTAGTTTATATTTAATAGGGGCGTGAGACAATTTAGTGCAATACAAAGAGTGTACAGAAGATGTTACACATTAGTGAATTTAATTGTCATTTCTTAATACAAATATTGCAAATATGAATCATTGTTTGTAAGTGGGTTTAGTCTAATTTCCTAATAGGAAGGAGATTTATTTTGTGGAGTTACGAATGAGTTGCACTCATCAGGGATAAATCTCACAAGGAATGTTGTATCAAATAATTGTATACCATGTGGTGCCCTACCTGTCTGTACGCAACACGCCACCAAAATCACACAACCATTACTAAATCATAAACCTCGTTTGTTTTGTTTTTCTAGAAAAGAGTCCAGTTTGCTGTCCAACACCATTCACCAGTCGGACAGTTTGAGAAGAACCCTTGTTGTCATCTTTGCATTTTTTGCATTGTCACGAAAAAAGAAATCGTCAAACGATTCTCAAATTTTTGCGTGTGTTCGGGATGATAACAAATAATAGGAGTAAACGGGAGTTGGAGACATAAAGATACGAATACGAGTGTGACGTGCCGTGTCAAAGTGACAGTTCTTTGTGATTTTACATTTTCATGTACATACAAATAATTTGCTGACACAAAACTGACATTATTCTTAAATAGACTGCAGCATTCGCAGGCACAGATTTCCGCCACCAGTGAGTTCCATCTTCATCTCTAATCTTCATCTTTGTGCATCACAGATTCATTCGCTTGCATACATTTACATTGCTTCGTTTTAATCAACAACTTCTTAAGACAAACCTACAGGTTGAATCTGATACAACTGTCTTACTGAAATTCGCAGAAGAAAAAATTGTGCAAAAATTTGTGCAAATTCCACAGTTCTGATTCTAAGATCGTAAAACCTAATCGAATCAAAAGTCAAGACTCAGTGTGGGCCAGTTAGCCTATCGGACAATCTTACCCAACTTCGAAGAAGAAAAATCATTGCGAAAAATTTATTCTTCCCTTTTGTGGACCTGAGATCGTAAACCTCGCTTTGAACAAAATACATATAAGTCAAGAGCAGATAAATTAATCTGGGCCATCCTACTCCAATTCAAAAATAGTACAAAAATCTCCACAAGTATTTCACACTCTGACTATTGTTAGATCATAAAACTTTCAAGGCAAGAATTTACACCATCAACTGTGCACTAGTGTCAGTACACTAAATATATCCCCAAATTATACCTTTACCTTTTCTTAACCCTCCACTCACCTTTTCATTGTTGCTCTCAGGTTGTCAATATATTCATTCATTCACATTATAAGAAGTGAAAGCTGAGGAGAATTGATGTGCTCGTGCATGTGGGTCTCTCTCACCTTGATAATTATTTTAGACTGGACCGGACAACTTTTGACAACGTAACCTCATTGCATTAAATTAAACAACATAACCCAAACACACAGTGCAGAAGTGGTTGAGACTGTGAGACGTGCTGAGTGTATGTGAAAACAATGTGTGTAGAAAGTATGCAGTAAATAACAATCAAAGTACATAACATACAACTTATATGCATTGATGACTGAAGGCGAAAATGGAAATTCAATATCATCAATTCAACAATGAATGAGATGAATGAGTGAACGAACCTAGTGATTAACGATACATACATAAAGTGTACTAAATTGTAAATTGACCCTTTTGATTCATTGTAAGATTTGTGCTGCTCGTCCGTGCATTGAATTGAATTGACTACTAAATGATACACCTTGTATGAAGTTTTCGTGAGAGTGAAGACATTCATGTACTGAATTTGTAGTCAAAAGGTCAAAGTGCCAAAGTCAGAAGTGCCAATCCAACAGATTGCATTGTTCTAAAATAAAAATAATACGTTACCGTTTATGTACACTCCGTATGCGGAAATAAATCCAAAATCAGATTTATGACATTTGACCTACACTTAAAGTGCAGCACCCATTGTCAGGTGTGACTTTGCATAAGTGAACGTAACGTAAGTACAGTACGAGTAAGACACAGTGATTTTGTGTTTTTCTGGGATAGTCAAGGACAGTCCGTGAAATTTGTGAAATTGCTTGAGATTTCGAGATTTTTTGTGCAGTTAAATTTTTGTGGTGGTGAAAGTGACAAGTGAGTCATGTCGGACGGACTCATCATGGCAAAAAGTGGAGATGGAATTTCGGGGTCAGAGGTTGATGGGAATGAACAAGTGCAGAAAACAAAAATCTTGTCTGAAACATTAACAGAAATTCCTTACCCAAGTCCAGTTCAATATAGAAAACCTGTAGCTACATTACCTCCACACATTGCAATTCCATTGGGATTAGCTCAGGTGAGATGAATTTTTAATAATAATACTATACACAACCTGACAATAATTATCAGTTCCTTGGAACTTCGAAGGAAAAATGATTGGAGTCCAAATGGTCGCAATCGCAATATATCGGTTTAGTTTCTCTGCAGAATTTTGATGGAAATTATCAGTCCGTTGTAGAATTGTAGTAACATGTAGTCTTTCACACCTTTGTCATGCAGAGGGTTCGATCTCTCTCTGACAGACAATTGTGAAAGGGTCGCTTCGCTTCATAGAGGTTCTCTCGAATGGATTAATATTTATCCCCCACTTGGGATATCTTCTATTACTGCCATTATAATATAAGTAAATCTAGGTTTACTGAACAAAAAATACAGTAAATCCATGCCTTGCTGTGAGTTTTAGTAGAAACGGAAGTATTCTTCAATTTCTTAGAAAAAAAATGACATGCAGTACTTTAGCCTGTACTCAATTTGTAATTTGTACATTTCTGTGGACTTTGATGATTTGATTACACAGTGCACATGCACTGGACAATACATACCTAAATATATATGTAGATAAATCTTTCAAATTTTCAGTCCATTCAACAATGTAATACAGTGACAAAATATAACTTAACAAGAGCAAGGTGTATCTTACAAACCGTTCTTCAGTTTTTTGGAACTTTCAATCACTCTCTGAAACAGTAGAAATGCTGCATTATTTACTTCTCGCTGGAATAACTGTAGTACATGTTAGGCCCAGCGTCACTGTATCTTCCAATGTTCAATTTGAAATTAATATTTATGATAAGACCACCCTAACCATCCATAATTTTAAGTTGCATGGTTAAACGCACAAGCTAAATTTTAGTCGGACCCAACTGTTTACACGTGAGGTTCTGTTTATTTTATCAAAATGCATAGTCTTGTCGAATGAATTGTGGTACTGTCTTAATTTCCAAGTTCTGTTTTCAATTGTATTGAAATAGCATTGAATGTTTACTCAAAATCAAGCTATGTGACCTGTACTTCCTGAATGTTTGAATTTGGAAATAGTGTGATATGTCGAATGACCACCAAATGACTTCTGGTTTATGATTTAATTTTTAAACTAGACTTTTCACAAATTCTATACTAATGATTTAACTTGAAAAATTCTACTAGGTCTTCATCGGAGGATCCATGGTCGTATGTGGAAGTTTCGCTCTTCGATACCGGAGTTATCTATTCTATTATGGGTCAGGTCTTTGGGCTGGAACTCTTGCTGGGATTTGCGGAGCCCTTGCAGTTATGGCTACAAAACAAGGGCCCATTCAACCTCGGTGGCTTTGTAGGGGACGGAAATGGCAAATCCATGTAAGTTTGCTTCGATTGTTCCGTAATTTTGTTAAGTTTCGATTGTATGTAATCCATGTGATATAATTTTTAGTTGCACTAACTTATTGGAAGGCAGACGCAGGTCTGTGCTTTTTTACATTCGTCTCGCCACTCGGTTCTTAAAGATTTAACACTATTTCAGATAATGAAAAGAAGCTTCAGATCAACAGATAATGATCTGAGGTTGTTTTGATAAAGCATTAATTGAACAGGTTAAAAGTTTTGACAAAAATCGATTTAGGTTTTTAGATAAACGAAAGAAATCCAATTTGGAATGGCCATAAATTTTGATACCATTTTTAAAATAAATTGTACTGTTTTAATATAGAGGGAGTAAATTTACAGGTAGAGTAGTCTAGTCACGCTTTTAACAAATTCTTAATTAACCCATTATGTGATTTTAAAACATTTTTTTTGCAGTCAAGAAGTTTTATATTCATGTCCTGTAGATTTACGTTGAATTTACAGGGAGGTCAACAGATAAAGTGATTGAATAATTAGTTAAAATCATTTAGTCCCTTGATATACTTGTGGATTAGAGAAACCTTAAGAACCACCAAAATCGAACTGTTTATAAACTAATTTCAAAATGCAGTGCTGAAAAAAATGTTCTGCCTTCAACGCATTTACGCATTTAACGAAAAATATCGAGTTGTGAAAAAAAAATCGGTTGATGTATTTCAGAAATTACAGTGGTAGTGGAGATTAGTGTAATTTGTTATACAGATGAAAGCAGACAAACTGACTTCAAATGCAATCCTGAACTTGCTCAAACGCAAGCAAATGGAAATCATTGATAAGATTTCTGCAGCGATCTTCGAGTGCAGCAAATATACTCAGCAAATCTTAATATTAGTTTTGTACAGACAGATGAGAGATGAAAATATGACAGGGAATGGTGTCATGTACCGTAATTGACCGATTAATATCCCGGACGTTTATTTGTCCCGGCAGTGTAAATGTCACTTTCACCACTTTCTGCATAAGCGTAATGGAGAGAGACCCTGAGACTACTCCAGGCCAATATGGAAGTCCTTGCAATTATTCGGTCATTTAAGGGATACTAGCTCTATTTCTCAGTACACACGCGCTGTTTTCAGGATTTTTACAAGAAAGTGACCCATTCACATCTTTGGAGAGTAAATCTCGTTAACCATTACCGCTAAACTGGTAGAAATCCAAAATCGTCTACATTCGAGGAACCATTGCAGTATATCAAATTTTCACCATTCTTTTAGAGAATGTGATGATTTGCAAAATTAAGGTTTCTATCTCTTACCCTAAATTCTCTCCGACTAATGCAGGTACTAAATATTCATGCTAACAACTTTTAATTTTTTTTAAGATTTTTATTCTGTCTGCCATGCTCGCTCTGACGGCCAACGTCCTTGTTTCCCTATTCTCAACATCTGGTCTCATGCAAGACACGCAGTATCCCGTTGGACCGGTACGTTACATTACATCTTAAATGGACACGAAATTATATCATTTTTTTTCTTACACTTTTTTTTATTCCCTTCCCTCGATTTAACAATATAATAAACAAGGTAATCATAAAAAAGAGAGAGATTACAGAATTAAAGCCAAAGTACAGAAAATCTTTACATAGAATTATCAGTCACAGTCGGAGACCTGCCGGACGGTTGTAAACCTTAGATATGCGTCCGTCCGGCCCATAAATAAATTAAACACAATGTCCTCTTGTTGGTCCGGTCCGGTCATGACGTCAAAAAATAAATACTGACATTTATTAATATACGTTGCTCATGTTTTTTAAATCCTCTAAAAAATCTGCCTATCTGCCTTGCAGGAAGTCGAGCCGCTCACAAAAGATGAAGAGATTTTTGAGACACGTAAATCATATGGGGTTGCTGTCAATGCTATTCTACTTTTACTGGCCATGCTTGAAATCCTTCTCGCATTCTGCTCATTAGGAATTGCATTGAGAGTTCTTTGTCGCTCAGAATCATCAGGGGCTCCATTTTCTTCTGACTCAGGAGGAAGTGAGGTAATTTGATGTCATATTTTATAATATTAATTATAATTAGACCCTTCAGATTTATTTTGTATAATAAGCTTTGTTACAAGGAGATTTTAGAAAATGGTTCATGAAAATTCCACGTCGAGTCTCTAATCCGCCCATGAGTATTGACAATTATTGTTGTTGTACAAAATTCAAATTAGGTTCAGGTGTCTCATTATATCTGAATTATTTAATTAGGTGACGATGCGTGACATTCTTGGGACTGGACCAGAATACGAGGCCAGAAAAGACCGACTTCTTAGATGGTTGGGTCATCAACGTCGAAACTTTTTCTTCGCCAATACTACCAATTCTAAAGACAAATCTGGGGGTGGTGGTGGACTCGTTCCACATTTTGTGGCCGTCCAACCACCTCAACCACATCCACAACCCCACCCACGATTTTCTCCACCAGGATTTATACAACACCCACAACACCAACCCCAGAGAATTGTGTATCATCACAGTCAACCTGTAATTCCATACAACCCGGGTTCTCCAAACTCTCAATTCGGATTTCCAGTATTTCCGGTTCCGATTTGTCCACTTCCGGTCCGTCGTCCAAAAACACCGACCATGGTTTGCTTAACTTCAGAGAGTGGGAGACATGGTGGACGAAGACATAGGCTTGAGAGTATGAGTGGGAGTGGTAGTAGCAGTTACAAGTCCAAAAGGTCACAGCAACAGCAACAACATCACAATTCTCCAAGGAGGGTCAAGAAATCAAGTGAAAAGAACAAAGAGGTCACAGAGGAAGAGATTAGTAAAACTTATACTGGGTTGGACCGTGTGGCTGCGGAAGACTTCATTAGCAATACAATGAATAAATATTAGGAGCCATAATTTAATACAAAACTAAAGATTTTGTAATTAAGCCATAATTTGTATGTGTTTGTAGAAATCCCCAACGTCCATGATACACCAGTACTTCCGCTTTTGTAAAACTTCAATTAGACTAACAAGGTAAACTATTTCATTGTTCAGTGGGTTCGGTAACCGGACCAAACTTTTTGGGTACCCTGGGTCACCCAAATGATGACCCCGAAAACCTTTTTTTGTCAAAG
>JAQGCB010000233.1:0-26582 GCA_034698835.1 Protaphorura tricampata
TTGGAAAAATTTCGCCTTAGTATTTCAACTTCTGCGAATTTTTTCACCAACATGACTGATTGCAAAAAATTTGCAAAAATTCACAACTGTCCCAATCTGTCCAAGGATACGCCACAAAAATTTTCAGAATTTTTTGACTCAACCCGCACGAGATATAGGCGAAGCTAACTGTCCACAATCAAAAGAACAGACCCTGTAATGCTTGACGGACTGATTGAGATTTACTTGATCTTTGTGATTAATGGAAAAAATGTTACTAACCAACGGATTGGTAATTTTCACTTTAACAATAAAAATTAACGAATCAACTCAAAATCCTAGAGCTGGCATGGGAGCTTGAGCAAACCTGATTTACTGTATACTGACTTAAACTTATGTACACCAATAAAACAAAACTCCCATGAGATTCACAGTGCATGCACAGAACAAAATTCCTCCACGTATTGTTATGCCAAAAAGTGACTGAACTAAACAAATTAACATCCGAGTGCGATACGATTTATTTGGTTCGGTAGTTTAGTTCATAGACTAGTATTGTGTCCTAGCCTATAGTTGGTCATCATAGTAAACCTGATAAGAAGAAATTTCAAAAGTAGTCGTCATCATCATCAAAATATTATAAACTATTGCTTTGCTTTTGCTTTTCCTTTCATTCATGATCCGCATCGTATTGTTCTGCTTTCCTTTTGTTTTCACATACGCAACGCAACGCGTAATATTCAAGGGAAATGACAATCATCACTACTTTCACAATCACCACAGACTCTACTGTGACTGTGACTCTGACGCGACGGAGAAAATAATTCCTTGAAAATATACTACGATTCCCGCGGACTGAGTTATCAGAATCTGTGCCTGTGCTGTGTCTGCATGCTCTGTTATAAATTTTGTGACTGGAAAGTCCCGAAGGTTGTTAGTGTATGGAGAATTCCTACAATTTGAACATTTCATCATTTTCATTTTGGAAACTCTTTGCTAACTATTACATTATGACTATGACTTCCGAGAGAGTCGACTCTTCATTATTAGTTCCCCCATAGTCTAAAGTCTATACCTTGGATGGCACATACATGTCTCCATTTCAAAAGCGTCACAATTACATTGTTTAACATCCTACTTTCCTTTTGTCTTCCTTCGCACCGGATCCTCATAGATAGACGTCAAGACAAAGAAAAGAGGAACACATTGTTCGTCCTCCGCGTCAAGTATGTATTCTCATAGCTCATAGTATCACTGGGAAACCTAATAATTACTTCATATGTACTAGTGACAGTGATAATTTGAAAAACTTATCTCAGCTTCGGCAAATTGCACCTTGCCTAATGACATGCATTTCCGTGATAAAAATCATACTAATTTGACAGATCTTTCAGCATTAGATTGGTAGCAATCTTTGGTTACGTTAGAAAATATTAAAAGTTTGTAGAGTTTGCGGCTTCCAGGAAAATGATATTACACTAATGCAAATATTTATAAATATTTGAAGAAATCTAATATCATTGATATCAGATTTCAATGACTCCTGAGAATCTAATTAATTTCTTTCATGGAACCTGGAATTTTTTTGATATATGGGGTGCAATTGCAGTTGCAATCAAAGTCTCGAGAACATTCTGGAAGAATTTATCTATAGGTCACTGCATAGACATATGCATGCATCCGTCAGAAATGATACCTGATTCATGATACCATGTTAGACAAATTGTTTCCTCAACCAGAATTGACATCTGCACTGTCAGAACGGTTAGTACATATAGAAAGTGTTTCTGAAAATGATACTATGATTTGAGAAGTGGAGTCGGTGTACACAGGTTAAAAAATTACAGTATTCTTGCATTACTAGATTCACAAGTAAACAAGCACATGGAATTGTATATACGAGAATGATACAGATTCTTCCATTTATAAACAAAATTCAAATTTTCCTGACAATTAGATGGAAGTCAATATTTTATCCCACAGCAAAGAAACATACGTCTGCAGGAATTTATCGTGTCAATCACTAATCTGAGTTTTAGTCCGAATAGTTTCGATTACTAAAAATATTTTGTCTAAAAATATCCCCAAAAGTTCTACACTTTGTAAGTTCTATCGAGTATCAATGCGGATGTACGCTAAAACACACTGTTGTACATGTTTCGAGTTAATTTGACAACTTTCACGAAGATGCACCCTAATTGTGACTGTACATTTTCAAGGCGTTACATTACGTACCGCCACACTCACCACACCGCGCACCGTGTCATTAACACGGAGGTCGAATTCCTGCGTGCATTCGGGACATGCTTTCCTGAGCGGAATTTCTGGGAAAGCCCAACTGTTTTTCAGGAGCTTGGAAGAGTGGAAAGTCTAGGAGCTACTCAAGCTAATTGGGTGAAAAGTTGGGTTAGAAAATGATTATGATATAATATGATGAATGAATAGTTTCTTGCACGTGGGTAAAACTTATGTTGATTAGATTGAGTCGTTTTCTCCCTTTTCTACTGCGCTGCGCTGCGTACGCGCTATACTTTAATTAGTTTTTAAAATAAGTGTGGAAATAATGACTGTGAGAAATGCAGGCAGGCATACTTGCACGCACAATACAGAGTCAAACGAAATTAATACAACTAAATGAATTTGTCAAATATTAATACAATAATTCCGAAATGCCAAGAGAGAATCAGAGGTTAAAATTGTAGTCTAAAATACAGGGCGGTTCATGACATTTCTGGCCTACCGCCAACTAATACCTTTTTGGAATAATTTCATTTTAAAGTCGAAGCTGAAAAATTATGCATGCACCACTTTGTAGAGTATTTTCACTACATATTTAATGAAATGTGACGAGGAAGTAATACATAGTTTCTATATTCTATTTGAATTAAGAGCTGGAGACTGAGTGAGTAAATGAAATCAGTTTAGTTTGGATGTTAGGGGGGAAAACAACAGTGAGAGTGTGATTATATGCAAATGTATTTTCCTTGTCTTTGTCAGAATCTAAGTGGGTTATCACAATAGAAATCATGCATTCATTCATTCAAAGATTACTTCCTCGTGGTGCAGAGTTAGGCTGCGAAGTAAGTACACTTTACGTCAAGTCCTTACAAGGTGCGATGAAAACTAAATGGCCCCGTATGCCTTCGAGCTGATTTAATTTCAACCAAATAAACGGGTTAATTTTTTAATCCGAAATGACTCGTTTGTTTCTAATACTAATTAATGAATTTATAATTGGTTCAAATTGGGACCATTGCTCTGCTGGGCGCTGCGCCACATTAGTCGTACAAAATAAATAGTGAAGCCTCTTATGAATATCGTAGTGAGCATCGCATTACTGGAATCGGTTATCGGTAATGGTAAGATTTTTCAAGAAAAAATGTTGGTTGAAAACATTACTATATTGAATGGAGTCTATAAGAGGAAACAGTTTCAAAGAGTGAATCAAAGTACCGGATTTACTGAAACAACTACGGATGGCTACATTTTAGCCAATCTTCGAAATGATTAATGGTCACTCAGAAACATAGAGACATCCGAGTTCTGTTTTGACAATGTTTTGTTTCCACGTCTGTTTCTAGATTTGCGAAAGCAAGCGTCAGCGCTACGTAGGAAAATACATTTGAGAATTTGAATGAGTTGTTGGAATTTGGGATTTGACAAGAAGAACTTGCCGAGGACGGACGTAAATTCCTTTGCGCTCTGACTTCCTAGTTTAGTTTACAAGGAAACCACTTTTCAAGTAGAAAGCAGATCAGTCTAAAACGTTCAGGATTAGTCACTTACGAATAAGCGAGTTTTGTCAGCAGACATTTTTTCTTGACACTGTGTTCGCGTTTCTAACTGGATAATTCCCGAGAAAATTTCTAAAAGTGAGCCAAAATTTTGTCTACCAACGAATCTGTCATAATTTAAGCTCGGGACCCATGATATAACTACTCGGGCTGCTTTTTGTGAATAGATCTTCTCACATGAAAAGCTGTTCCCTTGTAAGTTATTCTGGAACAGAGAACTAACTATGTAGAACTCCAGAACTTCTGCTGAGGATAATTTTGATACACATTATGATAGTGTCTAAAATAATAGTACGAACCTTGTGAGAGAACAGATGCTAGTTGACATACGGCCACAATGAGGACTCGACTCCATTTACAGGAAGAAGATCTTGATCGTAAGGATGAGGATGAGGACAGATGATGGTGATTATGAGAGATAGTACTCGGGGTCGTGGATGTCTTTTTCGTCACGGATGACGTCGACGACGACTTCGAAGTGGTTCTCGAGGTCATTCCATCATTACTTCCGTGGCCAGGTCGTCGTTCCGGTTTCTTAGACCGATTATTCGGACCCATGATTGGATCACTCATTTTTTGGGTCATTTTTGTTCGTTTTCAAGTAGGGGTTACAGAATTTGAATTCTTCAAAGCTATCATTCTCATATTTTTGTTCAATGTCAAGAATCTAGAAGTTCTTTTTGTACATCATCCTTAGTTTTCAGAAATTTGTGTGTAGCTGCCCCAGAATTTTAAGATATCAGTTTTCATAACGTTTATTTTCTTTCACCGATTGACCATGACCCAGTTAAATTTTTATGTACGAACGATCATTTGAGGGAAAATTTTGGGAAGTTCTTGTGCATAAACTGTCTTCACAAAGAAATCAGTCAGTCATTTACGAACTACAAAGAGTCAAAAAGTGTCATCGACTCTTGACGTAAACCGTGCGGAGCGTAATACGGCCCGTAACGTAAACGTAAACGTAACCCGTGCGTGATTGTGATTGGTGACAAAGTCTATAAAGTGATTTGCAGTCGATCAACTGTTGCAGCTCTACTTTAAATCCCTCCACAAAAGTAGTAGTAAAAAGTACGTACGTATACTTCCCACTCTTTTACTCTCAATTCGAAGGAATGACTTTGAAAGTAAAAGTTGAAGGAATGAAGATTTTTTTATTGAATCTCCCACTAGACCAACTTTTTTGAAAAAAAAAAGAAAAGATTTTCGACTCACTTTCACTCCAATCCTTCCTTTACTTCCAACCGAACCTTTACACTTTAGTTTACAGTCTCACACGGTTGGTTGACTACAAAAAGCAGAGCTCAAACTAAAGCCCGTATCACCTTCTTCTATTTTTTCTTTGCTTTTTTAGTCACTCCAAAGGAAAACCTGTCATTTTCATTTCACTTTATTCTAAAAAAAAGTCTTTGTTTCAGGCTAGCCCAAGAAAACCATACGGGAAATAAGATTTTGTGAGGCACGTGTGGATGAGCCACCGTAATAATAAGAATTCAAGACCAAGTCCAAGTCCAAAATTTCTCTTGTGAATTTCTCGTGTGTATGTTTTTTGAGAAAAAAAAACTGAGTTTAGTTTAGTGAAGATCAAACTTGACGAAGAAATGAAGACTTCCACGTTCACTCACATTCACCACCAATGCAAATGCAAGAAAAGTCACATTTGAGGGAAAGTTTCGTACTTAAACTTTCTCCGTCTTTCCCCGCAGTCTAAAAGTCTTGTTCTGACTCAGTTTTCCCTCGTCATAAACAATATGCATGTAAACTTTCACCAAGTCCTGTGCCTTGACTTCATATGCATATGTCTTGAGTTAATAATAATAATAATAACTGTTATTATTAGTGTCAGTCTGGTATACCCTAGTCTACCTGACTGGAGAAAGTCAAGGCAAGTCTTGTATGTATGTATGTACCTATGAGTGCACTGGAGAAAGTCAAGTAAAATACTATGTACTGAGAGAAAGTGGTGAAATTAGTTGTTCAATAAAGATGTAAAGACAATTCTTGAACTGGGACTTGAATTCTGAGCCATGCAGTCAGTTGGTTTCTTAGTACCCGCATACGGGTACGGGACACAAAAACATGACTCGGAGTAAAAATCTACTACCCGGGAGTATGTATGTCTTGGGTGGTCGACCGTGGGTCTGAATTTTCTGAAACCTTCCCTTAGACTTCACAGAGTAGAATGAAGTCCCAGAGTCAGACTTTGAAAACCGGGTGAGATTCAACGGGAAAATTCTGGTGCTCGCTCAACCCCCCGAATTTTGTACGGGTGGACTGGTTGGATAAGAGAGAGAGAGAGAGTTTACGGAAGAGCAGGCCATGCGGGTGCGGGTGCATGCATTTCAGTTCAGTTCAGTTCCAAGTTTTCAAGAGTGTTGAGGATGAGGAGAAACCCCGGGGAGTCCTATGTATAATTTGTTTCAGCAAAGGCGCAAAAGTGACGAGACGACGACTAGGACGAGGGCGGTCAAAAAACCGAGTTCGGTTTGGTTGTAAAAGTATCTAAAAGAACCAAAAACTTGGTGAATGGGAATGGGATGAAAAGATGAGGAATTTAGAGTCTCAAATGCCCAGTTTAGATCCCAGTTAATACCAACTCTGCGGGGTCACGGGCCTTGAATGTGTTGCTTGATTTCCTTGCATCTTTGGAAGACCATTCTTTTTCTAATTGGAATCACACTTAACCGAATAATTATTCTACTCGTTCATTAATGAGAAGCTAAGGCGAAGCTAAGGTTTCTATTTAGCTAACGAATTATCGGGATGGAGCAGATTTTTTTGTCTAACTAATACAAAAGTCCTTTTCGTGATGAAGTCACGTCAGTCAGTGGTAAAAAAGAAAATATCTACAAACAAAAAGTTAATAACGTAAACATTCAATTTTATTCTCGGAATCATAACGTGGTCCAAATCCGTAGCCAATCGGTCATAATTTTCGTAGGTAAATCCCAAACAAACACGAACACTAATGTACAATACGACAAAAAAAGCACGTCAGTTCAGCAGTTTCAAACACATTCACTTCATCTATGGCCATGGTTGCTGGACGATACAATTCACCGATACGTTGTCCGGGTTTGCCAAAAGTCTTGAGGAATTGTCCGTCCATTGAATAAATGATGATCTCGTCCCCGTTCTTGCCGGTCACAAAACTCTGGAACGAAATTGAACGAAACCATAATTAATGTCATGAATTTCAGTTCAAATTCCTCAAATACTCCTTACTTTGTTAGATCACCGATCGACTGCGATTCCCCACGGCTTGCCGCTTCCCGGTTGGGTCCTTCCAATTGTCATTAACATGACGATGGCGCCGTTCAGATTTTGGATGGTTCCTGGAGACGACCGTGAGGGTTGCTGGACATCCCAGGATGCAATGATTACCCCTGCTTCCCAGACGAACAGTAAAATGATATCTTCCAGGTTCCGTCGGGCAGAAAGTCCAAGTGTGACGATTGGGTCCAGATTTGATGTGGACTGGAGGGTAGGATCCATAGGTGGGACCACATACAGTGATGACGAAGAAATTCGAAGGCGGCAGCCTTGTTCCATTTTCGCCCTTGATGTAGAACACAATGTCTTGAAAGGTCACATAGTTTTGAGGTCTGGGATAGGTGGAGAAGTTCTTCGGGTTAATGTAGTCCAAGTGTTGAAGATACGAAGCTGGAACAAGTTGATCGTGGATGAAAAATTGGGTCGCCAGGTTCATTGGTGCTGATGGTGGGTCTGGTCCAGAAGTAACGGGGATATTGTCAATAAATGATAAAACTCCGTGGGGATCCGAGTGGTCGGTCGTTGAACTTGGGCGAGAAATGGCTCCAAAGGGATTAGTCTCCGGAGGTGATTCTGTCCAGTCGAAAGTCCAGCCATCTGATGCAGTAAAGTATTCGCTAACGGGGCTGCTCCCGTTGCTGGCATCATCACTCAAGGCTCCAGAATTCTCGAAATAGGTCGGCGGTCTCTGTTGAAAATATAATAAAAATTAATTAGACACAACGAATGTACTTTCAAAAATGAGCAGTACCTCTCTTGAGAAGAAATCGTCAGCACTGTTGGCCCCCATATTCCTCCTCAAACGTCTGCGAATGTCCTCGTAAGTGCTGGTTTGATGCTTGACTGTCACTCAAATGATGCCGGCACAGGAATATTGCTGGAAATCCCGCAGCAGTACAAATGGCTAGGAGCTTCAGGAATACAGGACCTTCGGGACTTCAGGAGATCGTTCCTCTGCCAAGGGCTGATTGATTATGGCTTCTTCAGCCGAGCGAGGAGCCCTTTTTATACTTCCCGAAAGAGAAGATTCAGGCACCCTCCCAGGTTACCCGACTAATTAGCATAATCCGAGAAAAAACGTTTTCGAGAAAAATGTATAAGGAAAGGTACGCTCAAGCATTGAATATTTACATATCATTCGCCCACCTGTCTCCTTCGTCTCATCTTTTTGTTGAGAATTTGCATATTCAAAATGGAGTCATTTTCCTTTGTTTAGCTACACGCTATATCCTTAGAGTTAGAGTCATACCAGTTTCATATTATCTAATCTACATAGTATAGACCGATGTACTTCAATATATCTAACAATATCTTAATATTTTAGGAAGGGTAATTTACCTTTGTTAGCATATGGAGGGACGCGAACGCGACGCGACTTGTAATCATATAGAAATTATATAAATTGCACCAGGTTGGTTATTCTGGAACTGCAATCTATTTTAATAATTGAATTTAATAGGATTCATTTCCCCAATAAGACATCTAGCGCTGTCGTGAGTTTTGCCCCCTTCATAAATTGTGTAAAGTGTTAATTTTCATTGAAATCGTAACGGATATTGTATTGGCCGTATTGAAAATGCTCAATGCACTGTATTCTCCTACGTTTGATTTCTATATTAAAGTGTCAACCGAAAGAATTCACGTTAGTATACAAGTATGCTTTGCAGGTCAAGGTGCGCAACAAATGTAGTGTAATGTCAAGACGTACTTAAAAAAAATACTAGTACTTAGAATCTCTTCTGAAATGCAATATATTAAGTTCCAGTGCATTGTGTAATAACACAATAATTTCCTCTTGATGTATTGAATTGGATTACACCTTATCTCTATACAATTGTAATGTCAACCAAATATTACAATTATTAAACTAATTTAACCTTCCTACATCTATCTGTTCCTTCTAATTAACATCAAAAACACAATTACAATTACTTCAAAGATTTTACGACGTAATTAGTAACTACAGTTATAATTACAACATAGGAAGGGCGCGCATCATACGGGTCTGTCCATGTCGTCTAGCTGCGCTGTAGTGGGGTTCGATTCGTTCCCGGCCTTACACAAATGATTGTCAATAACATTCCCCCCCCCCTCCCCCAAAGGTTTATTCCTTCTCCATTAGAAATGATAATTCATGGGCCAAATGGTTGTGTTGCTTTTTACATTTTCTCCGAAGAATACGTTGAGTATTCTTGACTATTCCTTACTTACCTTTACTAAACAATACAACGATTGTCAATTTAATGTGTATTTTTTTACGTTACATTATTATTATTAAGCATATGACAAGATTTCTTATACCAATGACGTATGAGTTTAGCTTGAAATTGCTAGAGTATGATTTTCTTTTCCCAAAGTATAAAATTCAATAAAAAATTTTCAAAGGTTTTCGTTCTATTTTAATGTAATTTCAACTTTGGGTTTGTAATAATAAGCTTGGCCAAGGCCAACTCAGCACAGCAAAAGCGATACATGCATTCTGCCGTTCGTTTCATTGTAGCGTGGTTCCATTCCCTGGCCTGGCAGGGAATCGCAGTTAAACAACATTCTGTGAGTTTTTTTCCTAAGGGTTTATTCTCTATCCAATGCAATGCAATATGCAATAGGCGAATGACTGATAATTCGTAACTCCGAGCGAGGGCTGTATGAGTGTTGTCTATTTACTCTCTCTCCTATAAATCAGAGATGATGATTTAAATAGAATTGGCTTCGGCTGTGTCAATTAATCAAGTGTATTTTTTTTTGTAATTCAGTTTGTAGTTTTCGAATTTTTTAAACTTTTTCTAAATCTAAAATTTTTCTAAATATCTAAGCAGTATGATTTGAGACAAAGAGAAATGAGAAAGGGACGCGTGCCCGACCGAACCCCATGCCGGCCAGGCAGCCAGCCATCGATTCCACTCTTCTTTCATGGACAGAGGAAACGTGGGAATCACTCACTTTTATAAATATGTGACTTGAAAAAACACGGATAGAGAATCCAGTTTAATTGCGATTAAAAGTTAAGACAAAATTGTGAGACGTAATTACGTAATTTTTATTTTTAAATACTTCAGTTTTGGTTAAATTACACATGACGAAAAATTTGACGACTTGGAGGATTTCAGGAAAAATTGAACCGCGGCTGGCTGAGGCTAGACTATTTTTTGAAAATCAGAAGACGCTGGATTGGATTTAATTTGAAATTGTGAGTCGAAGTCCATATTAATTAATTAATAATCTGTCGTTAAATGAAAATCCGTGAATTATTTGATTTTGATCAAATGTTTCATGAATGTGCATATTATTCTCTCCCTTTTTCCACCATTTTTATGCACGAAATATTTCTGTCTAATGTCCTCGTTGACTAGAATAGAAACGAAAATCCACTGTGCATGCAAAATTTTTAAGTCTTATTTTAATTGGATTGTGTTTTGATTTACTTCAGTTCCTGTAAATGTCGGGATCTCATTTAGTAAGGACGATGGTTCGACCGATTCCGCGAGCTCTGCATTATCGAGAAGACGGAAGAATTGTGTCTAGTTCGTCTGCATCTGCTGCCACCGACGATCGTTTCATTTGTCCTCATTGTCATGCACGTCAACAGTCGCTGGCCGCCCTCAGGAACCACGTCAGAGTTCATACGGGTGAAAGACCCTTCCAATGTGACCTGTGTTCAAAATCCTTTAAAATGCCACATCATTTATACGGTACTTCAATAGCTTAATAATTTTTTAATTAGTAAATGCAGGGATGACTTTCATAGTTATGTGTATATTCTTTTCAGATCACAAAAGGACACACACGGGAGAACGACCTTTTTCATGCCAATACTGTGACAAAAAATTTGTTCAAAGGAGTAATCTCCGTCAGCACGAACACACTGTTCATCCAGAAGAAAAACATTATCCTTGTCAACACTGTACAGAAAGATTTCGAAATAAATGTGAGCTGAAAGATCATCAGCTCATGCATCTGCAGCTCCTTCGGATAGCCAAGACTACGGAGAAGTTCAAAGTAGAGTCAGCACGAATCGAGCCTTACGCTTGTCGATATTGTCCACTTAGATTTCACCGAAGGAGCTCTTTGAATAGTCATGTCAGATGGCATTTAGATGGTAACCCACCGTTATTATCATCCACGCAAGACCTTCAATTCAACAATTTGCCAACTGATACCACGATTTCACCAATTGGAGCTCTAAGTTCGGAATCAGAATCAGAGTCTGAAATGAAGTACGTGGACAAGTTAAAATTGGAATGTTTCGAAATGGAGTTAACAGAAACAGATGAGCCGGTTTTTGAAACCAATAAGACTTACAAGTGTGAACACTGTCCAAGAACATTTGCCCGAGGCTCAGCTTTGAAGGCGCATTCGGATCGTTTGCACGCCAACGCTAAGGAAACGAAAAAAACCCAGATTCAAATTAAAAGTTCAAATTCAAATCTGTTTGAGATTCAGGATAGCCGCCCAAATCCAAATAGTTTTCGGCCAACAATTTTGAGCCGAATGCCTAAAATTCTCAACAGATTTTCAGAACATCAACAGAAGTTGACCAATAATCCAACTGTCTTCGTCATTCAAAACCCACAAAGTCGGCCAAGTGTAGTTCGAGCTGTACCGAAACCTTTTTATCATCAGAGCTTTCAAAACTCTAACCAGAACCATAAGGGTACAAATCGAAGTGAGTTGATGAGAGATTTTCCAGTAACTCAGAATAACAAAAGCAAAACCACAGAAAAACAGCGCCCGCCTTATTGTCAGTTTTGCTACGATGGACAAGCTCGAGGAAATGCAAATCCCCTTATCGCGTGTGGTCATTGTAAGGATTCTAAGCCAGTCATAAAAACTGAGCCGAAGGAACTACTCGAACCACCACCACCATTATTGTGCTCAAATATTAAACTTGAATCTGTTGACACTAATAAAAATGTTGACAGAGGGGATGATCAGGATTTAATACTCGGCTTATGAAATTGAAATGTACAAGTACAATATCCTTCTCTTTTTCTTTCGAGTTAAGTTTATATTTTTATGTTTGGAAAACAAAAATACTTCTAAAATCTGTAACATTTACTTCAATTGCATTTGCAATGCATTTATTGTGTAAACTCATTAGAAATCTTATAATTTTTTTAGAATTTTGATCAAGAACAATAAACTTTATAATGGCTGACCATGCATTACACCTAACAGAACATTTCGTGTGTGTGAGTTTTATTTTGAGAGACTGTTGTGACCTCAGAAACTTTTTAGAAGTGAAAATGTTATAAATATATAACATGTTATGTACATGTTATAGAACCGATGAATTCTACAAAATGTATATCTCATATTTTTCTGACATGGGGGGGGGGAACAATATGAAATTGCCATTGAGTGGTTCGCATGGCCACATTGCCACAAAAGACTGACTGGGAGCATTTGATTTGAGCGGCAATCTGTGAACAGTAAATACAAAAGTTAAGATTTGTGATTGAGGAGTTTTTTAAAAACTGTTCATTTTTATTTTTATTACCTGATAATCTCAAGAAAAAACGCTTAAAAATACCTGGAATCGACTGAAATTAATTTAAGACAACGAGGAACAGAGTGAAATAGTTGATGGAAATTGTGTTCACTGTTTACTCTTCATTTTCAACTTCAAGGGTATGTTCTCATTTTTTTTTATCAACCACGAAGAATGAGGTTGACTTATGATAATTTGAACATAATGATTATTTTATCATTCATACTTTTTTTTTAAATTTGGATACTTCACCAAGTTTTTGTTTCCTTCCATGAAATGCTTGTGCAATGGCTTGAATTAATACTCATTCAATTTGTTTTCCAGAAGTACAATAAGTCTACAAGAAGTACAATTTTTCTGAACTCTACAAGGAGACCCAGAGGATACACGACAAGTTTTGATGATAAGTTTTAGAAATGTGGAAAGTATCGAATCTCAAAGAATCCAAGGGACTCAACTTATCAATGTGAGAGTTTGACTTATTATAATGTTGAGTTTGGATTATGCTCTTTATATGAATGTTTTAGAACTATTTCGTTAATTCATGATTTGGAGTAAGTTTTGGTTATTTCAGTTTCAGACAAACGAGAAGCAGACTTCGCAGTGAAGAGGAAGTTGAAGAAATTGGTAAAGTCAAGCCGGAGTATCCGCCGACACAGTTGGAACTTTTACTTAAAAAAGGCTCGGAAAAGACTGACCCTGAGAATACACTGCCCAAAAAACGTGCCAAATCTACTACAGGACCATTCATTTGTCCATATTGTAATTTACAACAAAGATCAGCATATCTCCTTGCGACACATATTCGTATGCATACTGGTGAACGACCGTTCGCATGTCCCCATTGTGATAAATCTTTCAAACAACCACATCATAGGGACGATCACGTCAGGATACATACAGGTGCGTATACAAATTGGTATTACATATTTGGTTTTTTTCTTTGATTCACCAGGGTGAGACGGTGAGACAATACAATAATCAATACAACATTCAATAATGAGTATTATTCACAGGAGAGAGACCATTCTGCTGTCGTTTTTGTGGTAAACGGTTTAATCAACCCAGTAACCTGAGACAACATGTGAAAGGCATTCACCTCGGACAAAAAAACTTTACTTGCCGAGTTTGTTCGACGGATTTCAAAACCAAAGACGATTTGAAGGCGCATGAGCTTATGCATTCGGGCGAATCCCCAATGAGATGTCGATTTTGTCCTTTAGAGTTTGGATACAAACGATTTTTTCAACAACATGAAATGTCTCATGCAAGCGAAATGGAATGCATGAAATCGTACAGTTGTAAATACTGTTCCAAAGAATTCCGACTAAAACAGGTTTTACGCTTACACATGAGACGGTGCGGTAAGGACAACACCAACGAAATTCTAAATCCAAGTCCTGAAATTGTCAACATCGATATTAACACAACTGATTTTGAAGAAACTGATTACGATTCCCACTACCAACTTCCTGAACTTTGTCATACTGACATAACTCCAGTAGAGGCCGATACTTCGGACTTCGAAGATTATACTGGGTACGAATATCCTGATCAGCCCGGTCACCTTCTGCCGGAAAAATACGTTATTGGTGACGTTATTATTGAGCCAGTGCTTTATGATGAAGACGAAGAAGACTTTGAAGAAATAGAAGTTGAGCCGACTTATTCGGAGGAATATTTTGTTGGTGAAGATGACGAAGATGAGGAGTCGATTACACTGCCATTTGAATGCAGACTTTGTCATAAGCAATTCTTAAAAAACTCTGACCTCGAAATTCACACTCGGATTCATTCGATTGAAACTCCGGACCCCTACACTTGTCACATTTGCTGTAAAAGATTCAATTCAAAAGCTTCTTTAGATGCACACGAAATGACTCATCCACCTGATGAAATGGTTACTTCCTTTCAGTGTAGTTTTTGTCCAAAAATTTTAGTGACAAAACAAACGTAAGTTCTATTTAAATGATTTGCTATTCGGTAATTTTAGTGATTAGTGATTTTAGTGTTTACAAAAAAACTACTCCTAAGGCTGACACAGTCCACAGAAGTTCTTTGAAAAAAATCACGTTGGACTGACAGATGAAATATTTAAAAACTTGACACGTAATTAATTTTATTTATTTTCGTTTTCTAGTTTGAAATATCATGAGAGGACCCACACAGGAGAAAAGCCACATCCTTGCCCTTATTGTGATCGTTGGTTTGCTAGAACTGGAACCCTCAACATGCACATTAAACAACATACTGGAGATAAACCATTTGTTTGTGGACTCTGCAATAAAGCATTTGCACGAAACACTGTCTTACAAGTTCACGAACGTTCCCACAGTGGTAACAAACCCTACAGATGTCAATTTTGCAATGTGGGATTTAATGATAGACGCAGGAAGGAAACACATGAACAAGTCCACTGTGAGAGTCCGAATCGTTTTTTAATGTCGGCAAATGACATTGATCTTGCTCCGGAAGAAGAGTTGGGTCCACATAATTATCTTGCTGTTTCTTACGACGATTGCTAAAATAGTAATGAGATTCGTTCAAACAACAAGTGAGCAAGTACAAATGCTTTTGTTTTATACACGATGTGATGCGGAAGACCTTCGAAAATAGAAACTTGATATTCATTTTTTTTTGCTCATTTGCTGATATGTCAAAATATTAAGTCCTGGATTATATACAAATAAAATATAGTTAACTATTTAGATTTTGCGAATGATGACTTCCTCCTATTGACAATAAAAATATTCGTTAGTTGTTCAAATCACAATGTTTTGATTTTTGGCATATTTGGTATTTCTACTACTGAAATTATCATAATTATCATCATTAATTCATTCATTATTCGATTTCGTCCTTCATTATTCAGAAGTACTTCTACAAAGGTTTCTTGATTTAACGTTTTCGGATCTTGTGTCGAAAATATTTTCGTATTTTGAAATCATTACAATACAATCGGGAACTTGACGCAGGTATTTCCAACCCATATTATAAAAACATGGTTAAGTTGACACTTCGTTTATGGTATCAGAATCTGTGAAGAGTGAAATGATTTCATTTCCGAGCCGGCGATAAAATTTTAGAAAACAGAAAAGTCAAAATTCAGTGATCGTTGTTTTTTTATTCCCTAGCCATCGTGGACTTTGCAAAATCCAAATAGGTAATCCAATGCAGAAGCTTCAAGGCGGGTCTTCCTTCACGCGGCAAAATAACTTTCTCCACGTGGAATTCTTAGTACAGAGCAGACACACACTCTACGGACAAAGAAAGGGAAGACAAGTTTTTGCCTGCACTGACTGTGTGGAAACTTCTGACTGAATTTTATTTTTTAGTATTCAGTGTTCAACACTTGACTGACAATACTGACAATTTATGTAAAAATCAACGTGTGACAGCTCTGTCTGTCAAAGTGCCGACCGATTTTTCTTGGTGATATTTTTTCAAGAGTCTCCAGTACTACATTCTCGAAGGTAATTATATTTTTTAAATTAATTATCAATTTGGCCTTTTAACCTGACCTGTACTTGTATTCTCAATTTTTTTGTAATTTCGGTTTTTAATTTTTTCTACTACGATTGTTAGCATATAATATTTGCAACTAGAAATGTACTAATGTACATATCACTTGGATTCATGGAATTTATTTGAGAGGGTGGATTGGATTGGAACTCCACATAACATAATATTTTCAATTTAATATTGATATATGTATTTGTGCTACTCTTGTTACAGATATCAAAATGAGTGAAACCAAATCTAAGGAAACGATGTTTTCCAACTTCTGGAAATGGGAGGAAGAGTCTGAGTCAACTGGAATCAGACTCACCAGTATGGATGAATACACGAAGAAAGAAAAGATTAAGGGGGTTGGACAATTGATTTCAGCTGAAACTGTCACTACTCTTACACCTTTTAGTCAGGCCATGAAAGAGTTGGAGAGTAAAAAACTTTTGAACGACTGCAAAGCTAACTCAAAGAAAGCTGAAGAATTAGCATTGACTTACATTCAGACTGAAATTCATCATCCAGTCATTACATGCTTTCGAGAACTAATCAAGACAGATTTCACACTCATACTGAACTCAGTAATTGATTTTTTTTCAATTTAGTATAAATAATATAAAGTTGTTGGATTTGATGATATTTACTACTATTATATTTGTTATTCGCAGGTTGAACTCAAAAGACCATCCAATAACCTTGAGTTTAGTTTGATCTGTTTGGGGATGCTGGATTATTTTGCGATGGCGCTGGATAATCCTCTATACTCTGAGAACAACAAAAACCTATCCAAAGTAACTTTGGAATCCAAAGTTATTTCAGCAAATTCGAGCAAGATTTTAGCGGAGTTGAAGATTATTTTCAATCGTTGGAGCGTTAGCGGTAATTACATTTTCCCTTAAGTTCGAACAATGGTTTTGGAAAGTCAATGTAATGATAAATTAATTTTGGAATTACTTACCTCACACCTTTACACCTGAGCTTTGAGCAGTGAAGTGAAAATAAGTATTGCTCGGAATTTATTCTGTAATTTTATTTTCTACAGGAAACGCTGTTATAAGGAATCGCTGCGACGTTGTCTTTACCTACCTGCGACAATTAGTGCCAAAGTTTGCGAAAATTAAAGATTTTGATTTCAACGAACTTGTGGAATCCCTTGTTTCTACCCAAGTCCGCCGAAATAGATTAACTTCCAATTGTTCATTAGAATCTGAAATTACTACGTCTGCTGCTGACGCCGGCAAGGGAATAGAGCCTGTGGAGGAAATGAACGAAGGAACGGATACAAGTCAAGAGTCTCAAGAACGTCCTATCTTGTTGGAACTCAAGATCAATACAAGTATTTTCGAAGACAATGTGGATCTCAGTATTAATACAGACGGGAAGACAAAATCTCGAATCATTTGCAATAAACTTCCTTCACCACCGTCTCAATTCAGTCAGAATCAGATTCCGACGCCTATTATTATTGAAAAAAATACAAAGAGTGGGAAAGGGAAACAAAGAATGCGTCCGGCGCCATCAAGGCTCACAAGAGTTCTTGTTCCTCCACCTGAGATTGTAGATTTGGACTGTGAAATTGAAACGCCGACGACCAAGAAGCCACGTCTTGAGCTTGGAACGCCAATGATGAAAAAAGACAAACCGGTGGTGAATGCTTTTGCACTACTTATGAATCGTAGCAAGGAAGTTGCTTTGGCTAATAAGTTGCGTCGGGCTGGTATTCCGCCAAATTAAGTACAAATTCTAACGGCTTTAGAGTTTGGATCTCATCAGTCTTAACACAGCGCTGGACCTAGAATACACTCAAGACAAAAGTCAATAATTTATTCCTATGTAACTATGTGATAATTTATTGACAATTATTGACAAGGAAAAACTACAAAATTAACGCAACAAAATAGCAAGCTCGTCATAATAGTCCCAGTCGCATAGGGTATTTATTATCACATTTTGAAAGAATGTCGATGCTCAAGAAAGTTCCTTCTCATTTTATTTCCCTCAAGACTTGGCCAATACATTTCATTTTCATTACATTTATTTTGAACTTTTTTATCTAAAATTGTCTCTGTTACAAGAAACACGAGGCTTCAAATACTTTAATTATAAAAGTCGCTGTGTGAAAGTAGATTGTAGACCTGTGTTCTGTTATAGTTTGATCTGATGAGATTTTTCATACCTGTTTTCCTTTTCTCTTTTGTTGCTTGACTAACGACATAAACGACACTATATAATACTTGACGTAATAATATGTTATCACACAACTGACTTATAATGTTATGGATTTAATGACTCAGATCTCATGTAATTCAAGTACAAATACAAGTTATGCATTTAGAAGAACCTGATTTCTAGAGCAAGTTAGGCAGAGTGCCTGACCGGAAGTTTTTATTCACTTGTTTTGCTGCGTTCGTGTCCATGTCTGACTTGTCATGTTATGGTTGGTTGTGAATAAAAAACGTTACTACTACAATATTATGACGAACTACC
Source organism: Protaphorura tricampata (assembly GCA_034698835.1). Classification (NCBI taxonomy): domain Eukaryota; kingdom Metazoa; phylum Arthropoda; class Collembola; order Poduromorpha; family Onychiuridae; genus Protaphorura; species Protaphorura tricampata. Next base: position 18,529 of record JAQGCB010000233.1, read on the forward strand.
ATTTATTTCTTTTCTAGTTTTGTTTTCTCCACAAAAAATTATACATCATCCACTTTCACACATTTTTTTCTTCACACGACCAACTTTTTTTCAATTTCACACATTAATCATTCATACAATCACACGTACACGAACTAAATTAATTTTAAGTGCTTTGAGGCAAATTAATAATTGACAATTTTGAACAAATAGTCGTACTTAGCTAAAACGTCCACAACATTATGTTATATTCGCATTTCATCTCAATTAGCATACGGCATGGTATTTTGGTATTCACATCCTTAAATTGAATTCGTGAGGTTCCCGAATTTCTTCGGGAATGACTAGTTTCACACTTTTTCTTAACAAGTTAAAGTTTTAACACTCATAACAGGCAGCAAGGAAGTAATAAGCAACAATGACATTCAAGATTCATACAGAATAAAATAAAAATAGGAAAGCGTCTGAATCTTGGCCCCTCGACCCTGAGCGTGGTGAATGGATTACCACTTTCTAAACACCGATTTCACCCAACTTTTACCCCGGAAATTGAAAGAGTTTCTGGTTAACTTTTTTTGGCCAGATTAATGGCCATAACCTCCTAGGCCGCCAAGGCCGCTGCCTTCACCACCGCTGAGCGTAGGACCGTAAGCGTATGTCGGTACAAGTTTGTAAGAATATCCAAAGGACATGGATGGCGTTATAGACGTTTGTTGGCTGTATGCGCCATATAATTGATTTGGTACTGGTGCAGGTGCGCCGTAACTTGCCGGTGCAGCGTAACCGGCGGGTTCAGCGTAACTAACCGGTGCTGCATAACTGGCGGGTGCTGCATAACTGGCGGGCGCAGGGTAACTAGCGGGTTCAGCGTAACTAATAGTTGTAACTTGAGCTGGTTTTTTCAGGATAGCCACTGGTGCTGATTTAATTGGGCGCCAAGGAGAGGTATCATGACCGGTTGCAACAGGCAGCCCATAAGCAATGCTGGGCCCGCCTCCTTTGTGTGGATTTCCATATCCAGCATTAATTGCATTAAAACCTCCAGGGATTCCTTTCGCACCGAATACTTTTCCCGCATGCCCTCCTCCAATATAACCGCCATGGCTCACTTGGACACCTGGGCTATGAACTATTGATCCGAGCAAGGCATTTCCAATTCCTCGCAACAGGCCGCCAGGTCCAACGGATTGGAAAACACTTCCACCATTGTAGTGACCTTCGCCCCCGTGGCCAAGTGCCGCTGGAGCTCCATACACACTTCCGCCGTGAGCAATTGCCGGGGCACCATAACCACCTCCAAGGCCTACCGCCGGGGCACCATAACCACCTCCGAGGCCTACCGCCGCACCTCCAATGCCAGGATACGGGTGACCCCTTACAATTCCAATTCCAGCCATGGCCAGAATTACCTAAGACGGAAAAAGAGATAGTATTGGGTTATGAGACACGAGATTGATACATGTCAGTATTTTGTACAAAATAAATCCTAGACTGTTGCACTGATTTCACGTATTAAACATACCTCGGAATTATCCGAAGCTTAATTTGCACACGCGTACCAGTGATGTATTATTAGGCCTCTATAGATATCACTTGAGAAATTATTTTTATTCAAATTAAAAGGAAATCCTCGAGGCGGGTTAAGGACACGACATAAACTATCGGAAACGCCCAGATGGCAAAAATTAAAGTACCGCACCGGTGCGGTGGAATCCCTATACATATAATTTTAAGTTCCGGATCCGGAACTCGTTTGTGTGCAAGTGAAAGTCGAATCGGATCAAAAAATAATGCATGTTTTAAGTAAAATCATGTACGAATTCCGGAAAACTTACCACGGCTGAGTTGAGCATATTTGAAACAAAGACTCCAGGAGACGCCTCAAGAAAATAGGAGATTTTTAAGGACTAAATTAATACAATAACACAAACACCACACTGACAGACATTCGACACTAAAAACACACGTCAATCAACAGAACACAATAAATGAGTTTTCCGACAAACCCATGCTTTTATAATACTTGAGAAATTTTCTGTTCTTATTTTTTTTAATTCAGAAGGAAGGACATGCAAACGGAACGGAAGGAAGTCAAATTCCCCAATCATTTATTAAACTCATGCATCTGAATCCCTAGAACAATGCCATTGACATTTTCCATTCCTACAACAAACAATGCATGCATGCAGTGTCAAGTCCCCCTTGGAGCTTCCCATCAGCATGGGATTCCCAATGTTACGTTTTGTAATGTGAAATTACGCACTGCTGCAAAACAGTCCTTCATCAGTCAATTTCGCTTTTTTTATACCATCTATGCACAGCATATCATAATCATGTAATATTTAAGAGAAAGGGGGTTGCGCGTTGCGCTTTGCGCTTACCGTTTTGTGTTATATTGTTGTTACTGATGAAAATGAAATTGAATGCGATTTCTGTGCTGCGTGACAATGGCTTTGAAGAAGTTGCTGATCGAGTTTTTCCCTTGATCTTGGCACTTCTGAGCACCGGCTGGCCACTGCACTAGTCGTGGTCACTACAAATGGATGACCAAAGAAAAGTAATCCCGCATAACGTAGACGTGATATCATATATTACGCTTGTGCTCGAAAACTGTCAAAAATGAGTTTATGGTGTGAACAAGACAATTACGACGTAATCTTGTTTACTACTTCAATGTATAGACTATAGAGTTGGATCAATTATTATGATTGTAATAACAGGAGTCCTCATGTAACATTAACTTTCTCATAGGTGAGGTCGACAGTCAAGCTAATTTGTTCTTACATTACATGATTTTAAACTTAAATATTACATGACACAGACATAAGGAGTACTTGTTAAGAGAATTTTTTAATTATACATATAAGTGCTCATGTAGCATTCGTGAAGATGACAAAGAACGTACAAAAACCGACCAATCGTCACAAAAAGAAACATTACATTTAAATTACTAAATCAAGGCGTTCATTGCATACGGTCCAAATAAAAAGACGTCTGTGGAACCTGTACATTTATTTTTGCACATGCAAGATTTTCAAATTCGAAGTTTTTTCTGCGTATAAAGGAAAGTTTGACAGACAAATCATCTTCCGGTCGGTCAGAATTGAAAGTCCGAACTGTCAAATAGTGAAATTAGTGATGATTGAAACTGTAACAGAAACTTTCTATTTATTCACACTCAGACACTACATTATTACTTTGGTCTGGTCTTCTTTTACGGTACAAGCAGTCAAACACATAGTGCCACGAGGAGAACTGCTACAATTAATTTAACAATAATATGTCTCCTTCTTTTGCTTGTTTGTTGAGAAGTTTGATAGCCTAATAGTTGTAATTGTTGACAGCTATCAGGAATATAGCGGATTAACCTGCTCAGCGAATGAATCGAAAGTTTCGACGTCGTCGGCCTATTGAGTTATAGAATTTTTAGATACCACAAAACATGAAAGCCGAAACGTTTTTGGTTTGTTAAGAAAAGAAGTCAGAAATTGAATACGAGTAAATCATACTAATAAAGCAATTGAGATTTACAATTTCCACTGATTACACTAATTGAGCGCATCGATCGGTTCATACGAATGTACGATATTATGTGAATTCGTCGCATACAATATTCACTTTTCTACGCTAGCATTATCTAAGCGGCACAAGAAAAAGCTTGATGATAAAGTCGTTAAAGTGGTATGTTTATTTTATGAACTTAAAAGCAGATTTCAAGCACTTACTAATCTCTTATATGAGTGGTAAAAAGTACACACCCTTATAGGAAATGTTTACGTAATACAACCAGTCACATAAGCTGTTAAATAATTGTTAAATAGTGACTAAATACCCACCCGCGGTTTTCACAACCAATAACAATAAAGTTGACTTTTCAAGCCCTTCACATGAAAGGATGATCTAATATTTTTGTAAATGTATAATATTTTAATGGGTATGGTCTCTACTATACTGGCTCTACGGGTACCGTGCGCCGTACCACTTTCAACAAAATCTATTTATTTGCCAGAATTTTTTTGCATTCTCTCAAAAGCATTTACACATGCAAAAGATAAAACTCGATAGTTATATGGAAAACTATCCTGTCTCCGTTTCGCAATAGGAATTAAATTTCATCCTTATGGTGTGGTAAAACCATGTAAATAAAACTACTGGCAAGTTTGGATACAATTTAGACTTGGCCTTGGTTTTTGGTTCATGATGGGCCATGACTATGACTGCGGACATCACATCATTCACAGTGAAAAGAATACTTACCCTTGAAATTACATTGTGCACTTATGTTTTCATCTGTCAAAAGAATGTGTAACGATTGTACAAAAAAAGTTCAATCTGTAGAACTGTCTAGACCTTCATTTTTAGATGGACTGTCGAAAACTAATGTCTTCAAAGCTTGTCTTGTGGAATACTATTTAAACAATTACTCACATGACTAAATATAAGGGATTATCAACGAGTCCGATTGCCAATATTCTCTAGATTTTTGTAGCACGTTCTGCAGTTCCAACGAAGTAAGTTCTGTAGAATGTATATCTCATTTTTATAGACAATGCCGAGATGGAGAGGACGGCACATAGGAATGTGAATTATGAACCAATTGCATAATATTCGTCTGCCCGCACAGCCTTTCTGTGTACATTTCTTTCCAGTCGGTGATCGCAAAAAATAATTTGTACTAGGCAAACTACCGGTACCGGTGTTAAGTTTTTACTGGTCAATTATTAGTCACGCTAACATATATAGTGGCGAGACTACATCTGTCAACCGGCCAAAAGTTTCCACTCGAGTAACATTGCATTATACGTTTTGTATGCAATGCATCCGAGGTTCCGTCCGGCGTCCGTAAAAGCAAATTCAATGTCAAATCTTGTTACATAACAAACACACCCACTAACTCTAGTATAATATGTATTAAATAAAAACACATTACATTTCCAGCTAACCGTCAGTTTGACATTGACACTCGGTCGGGCCTGTTCAGCTCTTGAGTATTCCAAGTATCCAAGTTATTCACAATCAGTATTCAGTATTAATAATACATCGTCAATTCAATAATGTCGAAACCAACTCTTGGGTACTGGAACATTCGTGGGGTACATTGATACATTGAAGTTCCTGTATAGGAAATAGTTTAATCATTTTATGTTAAACGTCTATAAGTTTTCTACTTGTCTTTATACTGTTCTTGCACTGTAACGATATTTTTTACCTGATTAAAACTATACCTTGTAATTATATAGGGCCAAGGTTTAAAGTCAATACCCGAACCCGAATATCACTGAACTAGTAAATAAGACATTAATTATCAAATGTACTTTCATAATGTATTTCAGTTCGCTCAACCCATCCGAGCGTTATTGGCTTACCTGGGTGTGGATCACAATGAGAAGGTTTACAAGGATGAAAACGACGGTGCAACTTGGTTTGATGAGAAGTTCAAGTTGGGATTGGAATTTCCAAATGTACGTAAGAAGTCCGAGATTGAATTAATATTGTGATAAAAATGGTTAACCTATTATTGAATACCATCGCGATACAATACGATTGACTTAACTTTGTAATGTTATTTGGTCAGGTTCCATACTGGATCGATGGGAATGTAAAGATGACAGAGAAGTTGGCAATTTTGAAGTTTCTGAGTCGCAAGTACAATGATAGCATCGTGCCGTCAGGAGATAACCTCTGGAAGTCTGACATGTTAGAAGGTGTTTTGATCGACCTCTGGGAATTGCTTGTTGCTGCTTGCTACACAGCTACGGTGAGAAATGAGATAGTTTTTCTAACATTTCTAAGTGCATTTGAATTTGACACTGTATGGTAACTTGAACTGATTTCATTCGAACATTTTTTATACAATAAATCCTGGAATGATTGCAGTATCTGTGAGCAGTGAGCGCCATGATTCCAACAGGAATGCATAAAAATTATGACATAAATACACACATTTACGAAAGTTGAACAAAATAACCACATTTTGCTCTATAAAAAGTTGATTTGACATGATAATTTTAACAGGATGAGTCGGAGACGAACTTTAATGATCGCACTCCTGCAAAGCTGGGCCAACTTAACGACTTCATTGGGGCTAAATCATTTTGCTTGGGAAACACGGTAAGATTAATTTAGGTTTAGAATTTTGAACACACTCACCCAGGCTGGTGGGTAACTGAACTTATACGTAAGGGCTGATTTCTTGTACTCAAACTCTGTACCTGTAATATTGATGGACGCCAATACCGGTAGTGTTCTCGTAAAACACTTGAAATAACGCTTGGTCCACCAGTAGGAAGTATAGAGTTCGGTCAATGGGTTCAATTTTGAACCTGTTCAAAATTACGCTACTCGTTCCAAATCGGTCAGATACGATTATCGGAGGTATTTACCGATCATACAAATCGCGAGCGCACTTTGGATAAACTAAATATCCGACAACTCGAAGGACTATATTTTTTTCCATAACACTTAATTCATCGATTTGTCGGATCTTAAATTAAAGTTTATTTCCTTTCATCCACGATTATAGTTTAAATTCGGATTTACGGTATTCGTGAATGATGCGCGAGGTCTTGGGTCTTGTCATAATCGTACCTGATTTCACAGGACGCATAATTTTTGTCACGCGCTATCACTCAAGGTCAACGCAAAGAGTGATATTCGTATTCAGAAATCTTGTTGGCACCGCTGTTAACTTGTACATTGTCTACATGTTAGTGCCGTATTCAAGTGGAGACTGGGATTTTGGGCCCTACGCGGAATTCTTTGCCGTGCTTTAGTACTGAAATTTAGTACTGAAGTCCCCAAAATACAGCATTATCAAACGTGTCTGGATTTGGATTGTAAGACAATTTATTCAGAAATCTTGTTGGCACAACTGTTAAGTAGGCGTACGTGCTGGTAACTTGCAATAGCAAGATATTTTATGAGTGATTGAGGGGGGGGGGACGTATGTATGGATTTTTGGACACTTCGTAGAATTGGTGGGCGTACCTTATCACTCAGAATTGCTTTAAAGAAAATAATATTAAGTGTGTCCGTATTGTAAGACAATTTCGAGTTAGAAATCTTGTTGGCACCGCTGCCAACTTGTAGATTTTAGATTTGAGTCATTGAGCGTTGTGGCAGTGGCGTGGATTTTTGGACCTTTCTCGGTGTTCGCGGATTTTTTGGATCAGTCGTGAAAGCGTGGTCACTGTCGGAAGAACTTCTTCGTGGCGTGCGTCCTCCAAAATTTGGACTTCGATTCTCGTCAGTGATTCCACCAATTTTACAGTTTTTAAGTTTTTTGAGTGTCTATCTCATCCTTTGCGTCAAATTTACAACCAGGGTCGATTGTCTTCATCGTCAACTATTCAAAATGGTGAGTTACATCAAATGACTAAAAACTATCCGAAAAGATCAAAAATTTTAGATCGAATTTAATTTTTTTGTTAGCCAATTTAATTTAATCAGAAAGAATTTCACAAAATTCGTTTAATTATGAAAGTTCGTTACATGAATTGTTTATTAACTTAACCAAACATATGCTTACCTTTGAACTAGGTCAACGTTCCAAAAGCGAGACGTACATTCTGCAAGACGTGCAGGAAGCATGAACTTCATAAGGTGGCTCAGTACAAGAAATCAAAGGAGCGGACTGCTTCACAAGGTCGACGACGGTACAATCGAAAACAACAGGGATACGGTGGTCAAACGAAACCGATTTTTCGAAAGAAGGTATGGACGGAACGACGAAAAATTTGAGTAGTTAAAAACAGTTATTCGATGAGACCAGTAAAATATTGTGTTGATTTTCTTTAGGCTAAGACGACGAAGAAAGTTGTCCTCCGTCTCGAGTGCTCGGAATGTCGTAACAAGAAGCAGATTTGTTTGAAACGATGCAAACATTTTGAGTTGGGCGGTGAGAAGAAGAAAAAAGTGAGTTGAATTTTTAAATAACCATTTAGAATAATTAAACTTTCTTTTACTAGTAGTGTCGGAGTGTAATTGATTGTTTGATTTTTTAGGGGCAAATGCTCAACTTTTAAGAATCTCCCGGTTGCAGACATCCGGACATCGGCGTCTAAAACTAAGTTTTT